>SJYX01003399.1:9302-54560 GCA_006410675.1 Oreotragus oreotragus
GTCATGTATGGATGTGATAGTTGAACTATAAAGAAGGCTGAGTGCCACAGAATTGACACTTTTGAACTGTGGTGTTGGAGAAGACTCTTGAGAGTCCCAAAGGAGACTGCAAGGAGATCCAATCAGTCCATCCTAAAGGAGATCAGTCCTGGGTGTTCATTGGAAGGTCTGATGTTGAAGCTGAAACTCCAATACTTTGGCCACTTGATGTGAAGAGCTGACTCATTTGAAAAGACCCTGATGTTGGAAAAGATTGAGGGCAGGAGGAGAAGGGGACGACAGAAGATGAGATGATTGGATGGCATCACTGACTCAATGGACGTGAGTTTGGGTGGGCTCCGGGAGGTGGTGTTGGACAGGGAGGCCTGGCGTGCTGCAGCTCATGGGGTCACAAAGAGTTGGACACGACTGAGTGACTGAACTGAACTGAATAATAGAAGAGAACAACAAAAGGGGAAAGACTAGAGATCTCTTCAGGAAAAATGGAAACATCAAGGGAGCATTCCATCCAAAGATGGGCACAATAAAGAATAAAAATGATAGAGATCAGGTAGACACTGAAGATATCAAGATGAGATGGAAAGAATATATGGAATAACTATATAAAACAGATCTTAATGAACTAGATTACTACAATGATGTGGTTAGTCATCTGGAGTGTGAAGTCAAGTGGGCCTGAAGAAATATTGCTGTTAATAAAGCTAGTGGATGTGATGAAATTCCAGCAGAACTATTCAAATCCCTAAAGGATGATACCATCAAGGTTTTGCATTCATTATGTCAGCAAATCTGGAAGACCCAGCAGTGGCCACAGGACTGGAAAAGGTCAATCCTCATCCCAGTTCCCAAGAGGGGTAGTACCAAAGAATGTGCTAACCATTGGACAATTTCACTCATCTCCCATGCTAGCTGGATGGCATCACCGACTTGATGGACATGAGTTTAAGCAAGCTCCAGGAGTTGGTGATGAACAAGGAAGCCTGGTGTGCTGTAGTACATGGGGTGACAAAGAGTCAGACAAGACTGAATGACTGAACTGAACTGAACTGAACCCATGTTAGTAAGGCCATGCTTAAAATCTTGCATGCTAGGCTTCAGCATTATGTGAACCAAGAACTTCCAGATGTCCAGGCTGAGTTTAGAAAAGAATGAGGATCTGGAGATCAAAATGCCATCATTCACTGGAATATAGAGAAAGCAAGGGAATTTCAGAAAAACATCTTTCTCTGCTTCATCGACTACACTGAAGCCTTTGACTGTGTGGATCATGACAAACTGTGGAAAGCTTTTACAGGGATGGGAATGCCAGACTATTTTACCTGTCTCCTGAGAAACCTGTATGCAGGTCAAGAAGCAACAGTTAGAACCCTGTATGGAACAATTGGTTGGTTCAAGATCAAGAAAGGAGTACAACAGGACTGTCTGCTGTCACCCTGTTTGTCTCACCTATACACTAAGCACATCATGAGACATGCCAGGCTGAGTGATTTACAAGCTGGAATCAAGATAGGCAGGAGAAACATCAACAACCTCAGATATGCAGATGATACCACTCTAATGGCAGAAAGTGAAGAGGAACAAAAGAGCCTCTTGATGAGGGTGAAGGAGGAGAGTAGATGAGCTGGCTAAAGACTAAATATTAAAAAAACTAAGACCATGGCATCCGGTCCCATTACTGCATGGCAAATAGAAGGGGAAAAGGTGGAAATAGTGACAGGTTTCCTTTTCTTGTGCTCCAAAATCACTGCTGATGACTCTAGCCATGAGATCATAAGACAATTGTTTCTTGGCAGGAAAGTGATGACAAACCTAGACAGTGTGTTGAAAAGCAGAGCCATTACTCTGCCGACAAAGGTCCATTTAGTCAAGGCTATGGTCTTCCTAGTGGCCACCTATGCTTGTAAGAGCTGGACCATAAAGAAGGCAGAATGCCAAAGAACTGATGCCTTCAAACTGTGGTGCTGGAGAAGACTCCTGAAAGTCCCCTGGACAGCAGGGAGATCAAACCAGTCAATCTTAGGGAGATCAACCCTGAATATTCACTGGAAGGATTAATGCTGAAGCTGAAGCTCCAGTACTTTGGTCATCTGATGTGAACAGTTGACACATTGGACAAGTCCCTGATGCTGAGAAAGATTGAGGGCAGAAGGAGAAAAGGCATCAGAAGATGAGATGGCTGGATGGCATCACTGATACAATGAACGTGAACTGGGCCAAACTCCAGGAGATGGTGAGGGACAGGGACGCCTGGTGTGCTGCAATCCATGGGGCTGCAAACAGCTGGACATGACTGGGTGACTAAACAACAACAACCCTAACAAGACATCCCAAAGATAGAAAAGAGGTGGAGAAAGGTGACTCAGCAATGAGGAGGGTCTAGTGTCAGAACAGAGTCTGAGATGGTAGGGGTTGATCTTGGATCCGGAGGGCACCCTTTACCTCTCAATGAAGGGGCAGCAGAGGAAATCCTATTTTATGCAGTGACTCAGAACAAGTGGATCTTGTCACTGTGATTTTTGTGCAAGGTGAAAATATAGTCAAAGTCCCAGACTCTTAAACCTGAGTGGGCCTTCTGGACATAATTAGAGGTCAGATGAATTGCACATGGGAGATGAAGTAGCTGAAGGGATATTGTTCTGAGTTGGCTGGTAGAAGAAGGACCCCACTTATTCAACAAAAATGATCAGATCTGGGTACCAGAACCTGCTCTGACCTTAACTTGCTGTGTAAGCTCAGTTAAGTGACTTAGACCCTAGTTTCCTTCTATGCAAACTGAGGATGTTAACTGCATAATGTTTAAGGGGCTTTCAACTCTTAAGAGTCTGCGGTAGAGAGAGATAATCAGAGGGGCCAGGGTGGCTGATAAATGATGTGGGTGATATCAGAAACAGTTTAGAGAATATCTTTCATGAGAGTAGCTTCTCCAGACAATAACCAATAGGGTGATCGCCAGATCATTTTTCCCAAATGATCTTGAAATCATTTGGGAAAGACCAGGGTCTGATCCAGTGTAGTCCTTTATAGGCCTATTTAGTGGTACAGAATTGGAAAGCAAAATGGAAGGTTACCAGTGGGATAAATAAACTTTGGAACAAGACAAATCTGTGTTTGAATCCAAGCTCTGAAATTTTCTCATAGTGTATGTTTGGGTAAGTTACATAATATTTCTGTTTTCAGATTCCTCACCAGTAAAGCTGGGAAAATATACATGCCTCCCAGAGTTGATGCAAGAAAGAAACCAGATAATATATATAAAGCACTCAGAACATTTTCTGGTAAGTTATAAATCCTCATATCTGGTTATTTCTCTTCCTCTGTTTTATTCTTATTATTATTACTTCATAGCAGGTATGGTGAGAAGAGGAGACAGTCCAGCTCAGCCAGGACAGGCTGTGCGGTGCTCCCTCTCCAGCTTGGCCAGTCTCCCTGGACATTGTAGGTTTCTATCAAACTAGAATCCAAAGCCTGTCAAGTAGCAAGATGGTTATTTGGCTAATTGATGGTCTACAAAAGAGCTGAGAGGCAGAGACAGGCATTCTAGAATAGGAGAACTTTCCAACTAATCCAAGTAAATCCATGGAGCAATTGAAGTGTAATTATATTTTTTATTGCAATATTTATGGAGATCTTTTATTCTTCAGTAGAGTTCCATTTAAGTTCAAATGACTTAAACAGTTGGGGGAATAGTAAATGTTCTAACTAATTAAATGATACATCTAACTCTAATCATGCAATTGACATCCACTGGGCTACAGAAGATGTAGGTGAGGAAAAAAACCAACCACCAACAATGCTGATGCCGTTTCTGATTTCCTTAACAGAGCAGGACTATTTGTAAAAAGAAAGAGAATATCAATAATAATAAATGACCTGAGTGAAAACTAGCTCTGAAAATCGTTGAAAGCTGTTGCCATTGTACATCCTAGAAGTTTTATTTGTGCCTCTATAAAACAGAATTTCAGGAAGAAATAACTGATCTCTTTCTATGTTGAAAAGCTTAGTACCCCTGGTATGTCTCTGATGTGGACTTGGAGACTGGTGGTTGTGTTGCTGGGGAAGTAATCCCTGAGAATAGCAGGCCCACTGACCTGGAGCTCCTAAGAAACTCAGAATATGAAAGACACTGGTGACAGCAGAACAGGCAGGGGTTCCTGATCTCAGCATAGAATTTGGCTACAGATCGAAAGACAAAAGAAGGCACACCCAGCTGTATTCTACTGCCTAAAGTGCAAAAACGTATTTTGCTATAAAGCAGGCATCAAGTCTCCAAACAAAAAGACAACACTGCATCGAGACTGGAAACAGAAGCCCAGGGAAACTGAGGCTGCTGAAAGTCTAGGCCTCAAGTATCCCGCCCACCTATCACCCCTTGCAGTCCTCCTGGCTCCTAGGCTGTCCTAGTGATCTTGACAGGGAAGCAGTGAATGTTGGCATGAAGCAAGATCTTAATTCCTTGCCTGGGAATTGAACGTGGGTGGCTTGGATGAGAACCAGGAATCCTAGCCACTAGACTAGTAAATCTAGAGGCTGCTGCTGCTGCTGCTAAGTCACTTCAGTTGTGTCCGACTCCATGCGACCCCATAGATGGCAGCCCACCAGGCTCCCCCATCCCTGGGATTCTCCAGGCAAGAATACTGGAGTGGGTTGCCATTTCCTTCTCCAATGCATGAGAGTGAAAAGTGAAAGGGAAGTCGCTCAGTCGTGTCTGACTCTTAGCGACCCCATGGACTGCAGCCTACCAGGCTCCTCCGTCCATGGGATTTTCCAGGCAAGAGTACTGGAGTGGGGTGCCATTGCCTTCTCCAAATCTAGAGGCTAGAAACTGGTTTTCCCTGGATCTTTGCCCCCAGTGAAAAATGCACTTATTATGGAGGTAGAAACTATGAGGGCAGGTATAAACTTTATTATTAGAGACATAGCACAACAGCAAGTGGGAGAGGACATAGAGAAGCAGCTTGTTTAGTTAAGACAGAAGCAAGGCAGAGATGCACACATGGAGAGAAAGGGTGTAGGCATCCCTCCTAGTGAGGGGGAGGGCAGTACAGAGGCTGTTAGGACATTTATACTGGTCAGTTCTTCCTGGTTTTTGGCTTCCTTCAGGCCAATTATCTGGTTTCTTTTTCTATACCTGACCTACCTTGGGACCCTCCTCTGGGTGTGCACACCTCTCTCAGTCAAGATGGATCTCAAAGTGAAGGCTTTTGGAATGAGCAAGTCTCACGAGGCCTGGAATTATCTCCTGACTTTCGACCCACAAGGAGCCTTTCTGTGCATGTGTAGTGTCTCCCTTGTCCCAAAGAGGAGGGAGCAGAGATCCCTTAATCCTTTACTCAAACAGTAATTATTTACTTGTCATGACTATTACCTTGACTATTGCTGTGACTATTACCTTGAGGTGTTTACAAGAGACAAACACTGGCGATTTACCCTGTTTATGTGTTGCTTCCATTTTGGAGGGCAAACAGGAGGCTAACTGTAAATGCCTTAACTGGAACCCACCTATCTCTTGTCTCAAGAAATGCTAACATTTGTAAGTAACCAGCATAAAGCCCACTTCTTCATGCCTTATGACATAACAGAAGGCCAGTTGTAAATGTCTAACCTGGAGCCCATCTATCTCCTATATCATTAGGTCAGCTTCTGGCTGTACTTTGTTATTTTCTAAGCTTTTTGTGCTGACCTTGTGAATTTTTTTAGCTTTGGGAAAGAAAATGGAGGGAATGGGACAAGGAGTCAGATTCTCCCTGTCTTCCCACACAGACCATCCTTCCTGCACAAAGGAGCCATCATGGGCGAGGTTGAGTATTTCTGGGCTCCAGAATCCCAGGTCCCAGGAAGTCCCTTATTCCCTGAGGATTGTGGTCTGGAGCGGCCATCAGTCAGCCCCGGTGACCTGCATCTCAAGAGGGGCAGAGGAAACTCTGAGAGAGGCCCAGTCATCAGAGGCCCTGCCAGTCTGAGATTTTTGAAGGCTGTGGCCTGCAATGTCCTGGAAGGTGACCTGTCTTTTGGTAAGAGCACAGGTTTTGATTAAAACTCTGAGTTTGAATCCTGATGATATTACTTGATTCAGGCTCAGTTGCTTCATTTGTAGAATGAACACAGTGTCACTGAGTCAAAAACAGGCCAACAAAATCAGAGACAATATGCTGAGGCAAGGAAAATAACCGGAGAGCCCACAGACCAAGAAGACAGACTAATGTCTTAAAATAACCATCTTGGTGGGGGTCTGGATGCCATATTCTTTTATAGAACTGAGATGAGCGGGGAGGTGAGGAAACAAAGTGAAAAAGCCATCAATCTTGTACATTTCTCTTAGAATGGGAAGAGATGTGTTAATTTCTTCCTTCCTACAATCTGCAGGTGATAGGGTCCTGAACAAAGGCACTAAAGGGTCAGGTAGACAGGCCTTGTTTTCTGAGGCAGGTCATTATGTATGATTATAATCACAAAAGCAGGAAAAAGCAAGTCAAAGAAACAGTTCCCACACACAGTCAGAACTGGTTCTTCCCTGCACCAGTTGGTTCTTCTCCTTCCAGGATTGTGGGAGGAGACAGTGGGGTCATCTCTATGCAGTCCCCAGCTCACAGTGAGTGCTTAGCATAGGGTATCAATTGCTACTATTACTCAACTAATCTACCCAGCATCCTGTGTAGTACCTGGTACCTAATCAACTGTCAAGGTATGTTTGTTAGCTCCTTCCTGGGACTCAGGGTACATCATGGGGAGAATGGTGGTGGGACATGGGCATCAGGATAATGGAGGAGGAGCAGGCTCCCTGCAGAGCCAAGGGATCCATCCCTGCCTGAAGCTGTCAGCTAGAAGTGGCTGGCAATCTTAATGGATCCAGGTACAACTTTCCCTGAGAGACGAGCTGGAATAATAGCTGAAAGGGAGTATATCAGCATCCACTTAGTTTACAGATGAGAAAACAAAGGCTCAGGGCTTCGTGGGTCCATGTCAGATAGCAAGGGAATGGTGATTTCAGAGCCAGGTTCTCACTCAGTTTATTGCCCATGGTGTGTCTCATTAAGGTATAGGACAACCCTTGAACCCGAGGTCTGAACAGCTTTAGTTGTTCATCTGACCCAATCTGCTGACTGCCTTAGTCCCAGAGCCCTCCAGGATCTCCAGCACCTCTTCCCAGCATATGCCAGAACCTCTCTGAAGCAGAGCCTTCCATGCTGCAGGCTCCTATAGGGGCAGTGCAAGGCAGCCCTGGGTCTGGGTGCAGCATCCTGAAATGTGCTCTCTCCCCCTGCCCCAGTCTCCCCATTTGGGCCATCCTGGTATGTCTTACTGAGCACGTGAGGTGCTGCTGAGGCTGTGATGTGAGTTCTTTAAAGTTCACTTTGGAAACAAGGACATGAAGTTCCTAGGAATGTCGGCTCCCAGCTTGCTGAGCTCTGCAGCTCTCTGTGGGACTGGCTGCTGCCGTCAAAAAGAATAGAGCCGTCATTCTGCAGGAAGGTTTCTATGATAATAGGGTTTTTGCCTCCCAGTAATTGGAAAGGTGCTAATCTAGTGACTCATGAGCTACTTATAAGAAAAAAAAAACCCACCTGGAAATGAAACTGCATCGTGTTTCCTCAGTGCTTCATCTCCTTATTTCACTGCAGAGGGCAAGCTGGGGCTTAGCTGTAGGGAGCAGAGCCTAGTTGTCCTGGCAACCCTGGTGGAGCGACCTTATACCCCTGCCTCCCATCTAGGCAGTCCAGTGAGACAGAAATCAGAGGAGAGACACACCTAGCCCCAGGCCATTGGGAAAGGAGCTGGCAAGTGCATGGATTTGCAAAGGAGACAGTCACTGAGGAACTCGTGTTAGAACCTCCCAAGTTCTGGTCGTGTGCAAGTGTGAAGGCACATGTGTGCATGTGTGGGTCTCTGTGCACACGTGGGCTGGTTGACTGTGTGGGCTTGTAGTGAGTGTGTGAGAGCAAGTATGTGTGTGTGCAGATGTGCCTGGCCTGAATGCTGCTGTTTTTGAGGGGCTTGGGCGCTAATGATTTTTGCTTTCTCCATTCATGTCTCTGTCCAGCTTTAGGGACCTGAGATCCAGCTCTCTGTGTCTTGGTATCTCAGTGTAGATGACAACTTTGCTGTGTAGTTGGAGTTTCAGTTGGGGCTCCACTTGGAGAAATGCAACCTCTTTACCCTCAGTGGGGCAGGCAGTTGGACTCTGACCCTGCTTAGAAGGCATTTGGGCCTGCCCAGTACCTGGACTCCTCTCTGGGGCCTCAGGGGTAAGGCACCTACTCCATACCCAGCCTTGCATCTCCCTCTGTCTCCCTACTGCACTCCTTTTGCTTGGGGACGTCCCACTTCTACTGGGGATTCCTGTCCCCTTTCCGTGGGATCCTGCCTTGGTGGAGACCCTGATTTTGGGGCGACCCCCGGATGGGAGCCCCGAAGGGCCAAGAGTCCTTCCAGCCATGGCAGCTCCTCCCTGCACCCTCCCAGCCTTCTCCCAGCCGGCAGCTCCCAGCCTTAGTTAGTCACAGCCCCCCTGAGGCTCTCAACTCCTCCCACCTCCCACTCCTTTCATTAACTTCATTGAAGCTAATAATCCTGCCAGCAATTCCGTTGTCTCTTCTTAATTCCAATTTCCTTTTGTCTCTAGGGGCAAATCAGCAGAGTGTAATGGTGAAGTGGTAGGCACATTCTCCCAGTATTAATTAGGAGAACATTAACAAGGTGAAATGAACACGCCTCTTCAGCATCAGGGGGTGCCCGTGGCTCTCCTCACCTGCTTACCTCCCCTTGCGTCTTCCCCTCCTGAGCTCAAGGCAGGTCTGGAAGAGTGTCCTAGGGTTGGAAACCTGCCAGTTGTCCCACCTCCACTCTCTCCCTCACCCCCTTATCAAATCAGTCACCGTGTCATGTAGGATTACCTCCTGAATATGCCTCAAATCCTTCCAGAGATCCTCTCCGCCTCCCCTTGGGCCACTGCCGCAGTCCATGCTGAAACTGAGCCCCTGCTGTGGGGCTTCTGGGCAGGGAAGCCTTTCCGTGTCCCCTGTTTCTTGTTTGTAGGGCATAGGTTCCAGCCTCCATGACCTTCCTTGAGTTCCAAGGGCAGATTCAAACAATTGCTAAGTAGGGAAGGGAGGGAATACAGAGATAAGAAGTCATCAAGAGACCATCAAGAAAGGGACTGCAGACTTAGGGCAGGGTCCTGTTTCCAACTCAAGGGATAGACCAAACAATATCTTTGAGTTCTTCTGTAGAACTAACCGTACCCCCTCCTCCCAACCCAAATGGAAGATGGGCTGCTTGATGAAGCACCCTTCATTCCAGAGAGAAGGTCATAGTCTGATAACCTTGAGAGCCACAGAAGTTCACCTGAGGCCACATTAAGGAGTGAAGGCCCTGAACACACCCTGATCCTTATGACCAACCCCACTCTTGAACCATGGCTATAAAGCTTCTCACCAAATTGCTCCCCCCACCCCCTCCCTCCATTGGTACACTCAATTTTTGTGGGCACAAGCCTGCTGTGGCCCCCTTTGCCTGGTAAAGCAATAAAGCTATTCATTTCTATTTCACCCCAAACTCTGTCTCTAACAGTTGATTTGGCACTGTTGCCCAGAAGCCAAATTTTCGGCATCAACACCACCATTGGCTCCCACCCAGGTAATGGTGACGGCCTCCTATCTGGCCTGGCTTCCTCCTTGGCCTCATCAAATCCTTTCTCCATCCTACATCCAGATGCAACACAGCTGTTCCTTCCTGGGTGCCCGTCCTGAGGGGGCACCGTGCAGCCATCCCCTGCTCCCCCTCCCATTTCTTGAGCATCCTTTCTTCCAGGAAGCCTTCTCTGCCCTGCAGGACCGGGCTGTGTTCACACGGTGGTGTGGGCTGATCCCCACCATCCCATTGGTTCTGCTGGATGACTACCGCCTGGAGCTAATCTGGCTTTCCTACCAGCCTGAATTCCAGGAGAAGGAAGGGTTTTGGAAAGGGAGGTGGGGTTGGTGGCAATGACAACGATTCAGGCCCTCTAGCTGGGAGTTTTGAGTTGAGAAATAAGCATAAGAGTCAGTTAGGCTCTAATTAATTAATAGGCTTTTTATTACTGCTAATAAAACTATTCTAGAGAAATTTAAAAATCTCTCTTTTTGAAGAGAGTGATATGGCCCAGAGACAAATGAGCTTTCTACCCCTTCCTTCCTCGGTAGAGACCACCCCCCTATCAGAGCGGCACAGCAGGACAACCATGGGGCTCGTTGCAGAGCAGCTGGCAGGGAAGATCTTACTAAAAGGAGGAAGGAAGGGTATTCCTGCCCAGCAGCAGCATCTCCAAAGGCGCAGCAGAAACGGATGGTCACGTACCTATTTGACACTTTTCCAGTCTCAACAACCCCTGTCACTGCTTCTTCTGAAGGGGAAATAAGTTAAGGGAGCCAACAGTGGTTTCTGGCCAATGTTAAAAGGTAAAATGAGGCATATTAAAAATTGTAAGAGTTTATGTAGGCAAACACTGATTAGAATTGGGCAATGCCCAACTGGAAATGGTTAGGAGCTCCACTGGCATAAGCTGGGGCAGGACTTCTACATAAAAGAGGCAGGAGCAAAGAAAGGAAATGATTTGATTGGCTCATAGCTTAAGTATTGCATTGTTTAGGAAAGCCCAAGTGGCTGTTTGTGATTGGTTGGTTATCCTTAGGATTCCCAGGTGGCGCTAGTGGTTAAGAACCTGCCTGCCAATGCAGGAGATGTGAGAGATGCAGTTTCTACCCCTGGGCTGGGAAGATCCCTTGGAGGAGGGCATGGCAACCCACTCCAATATTCTTGCCTGGAGAATCCCATGGACAGAGTGGCCTGGCAGGCTATGGTCCATAGTTTCACAAAGAGTTGGACTGACTGAAGCGACTTAGCACGCACATCCTTAGGTCCCAGTTTCTTACCCTTGCAGCATTATTGCTTGGGTTTTGGTTTGTTTACATAGGCCACCAAGGCATAAAATCACCTCAACCTAATGGCCTCCTTGTTTGATTGGTTTAACAGTGAAGCGCGAGGGACGGGTTTCTCTTTTACAGGCCGGCAGGGGTGTGCGGATAGGTAAAGGATGTCTCTTCATATGTGCGTTGTCTCTGGTTTGCCACCACATCTGGGGACCCAGCCCAGGGCCTGGTGTGTTGCAGATCACCTACCTAAATGTTTGCCAACTGGAGGAGAGGTTTTACACTTACTGGCTTCATCTAGAAGGAATCATATCTGATGAAGAAACTGAGTCCTGGGGACCAAGGTGTCTCACCCAAGGGCACAGAGATGTCAGTGTCCCTTGCAGCCCTCTTACTCCAGGAAGATGTTTCCTGGTCCAGCTGTGGTTGCAGGCTAAGGTCACTAGGTGGTTTGAAACAGGAAAGTTCAGAGGGAGTTCTGAGTAGAACCAGGCACACACAGTATCCCAAATATGCCATGTGGACACACCTGCATGGGATGGATGAGGGCTTGAGCTGGGCCAGGTCAGGAGGTGGGAAGGCTGGAAGCCAAAGCTGGAGGAACAGGGCTGGTTAGCCTGGGGAAGAAGAGTATTTTCTGATGGGCTGTTAGGTGGGAGGAGACTCAAGCTTGTACTGAATATTTCTAGAGAAGAGAGCTTGGATCAATGAGAAGCGTATTTGTTTAGTGCACTAAATCCCACAGACACTTATAAACACTAATTTGTGTGCACAATGGTGGACCCGACCCTGCTGTTGAGGAGTATTTGGTCTTGTTGTGTCTTAATACCGTGTCAGACATGCCCAGTACTGGTATTCACTGTGGGGTAGAGAAACACCAGCCTTGGGCCAGGGGAAAGGTAGGGTGCTCAGAGACAGTTCAAGGAGGCATTTTGGTTCAATACAATTTTCTAACAAGTAGTGCTAACCAAAACAGAAATAGCAATCTGGAGTGACAGTGGCTAACCAATGGCAGATCGCCTCCAACTCGGCTCCACATGGTTCTCAGCAGGGCATAGAAATGGCCGGTGGCAGTGGTTAGGTCTGATTGGCCCAGGCCCCACCCCACAAGCCAGATCAGATGCTGCCTGGAGCTTGCTTGTATCTGCTTCCTTATTTGGTCCAATACTACTAAGTCAGGCTGTGCAAGCCCACCACGCTTGCTGAAGTCTGGACCTTAGACTGAATTCCTTACCTGCTTCAGTGTCTTCCAGGGTTGAGGAGTGGTGGTTAGAGGGGACAATCCCTGCTCTTTCAGAAATTTTCAACTCAGTTGTGACCCAGAGCTTCCCTCTGCGCTCCAAGGTTCTGTGACTGTCTATGGAGAGGGTGGAGGGGTGATGAGAAAGATGGATGGACTCTGAGCACCTGGAGAGGGTGGTGTGATGCACACCTGTGTGCGTAACCTGTCTGCTGTCTGTTCCTCCCGTTTGCCACTTTTCCGGAACTGGAAGTACAGCTGGGTGGCCTGCACTTCTCTCTTCTCCTTTCCCTGCTGCCCCCAGAGGCCCTTCATCCCAGCAGTCCTTAGAGCAGTGCCCTCAGGGGATGAGGAAGAGTGCGATCTGAAAAGGCTGTGTATGATTCCAACTGCATGACATTCAAGAAAAGGCAAACGTATGGAGACAGTAAACAGTTCAGTGGTTCCCAGGAGTTGAGGACTGGGAGGGAAGAATAAGTGGAGCACAGAGGATGTTTTGGACAACTACTCTATAAGATACTATAATGGTGGACGCGTGTCATTTTGTGCTGTGCTATGCTAAGTTGCTTCAGTCGTGTCTGACTCTTTGCAACCATATAAACCGCAGCCTGCCAGGCTCCTCTGTCCATGGGATTCTCCAGGCAAAAATACTGGAGTGGGTTGCCTTGTCCTTCTCCAGGGAATTTTCCTGGCCCAGGGATTGAACCCATGTCCCTTATGTTTCCTGCATTGGCATGCGGGTCCTTTACCACTAGTGCTATCCGTCCAAATCCATAGAATATGCAACACCCAGAGTGAGCCCTAATGAGAACTGTGGGCTTTTGGTGATTATGGTACCTTGTTAACTAAGGTACCACTCTGATGACTGATGTTGATAATAGGCAGGCTATGCATGAGTCGGGGCAGGGGTTATATTAGAAAAATATCTATACCTTCCCCTCAGTTTTGCTGTGAGCCTAAAACTTCTCTGAAAAATAAAGTTTGCCTTTTTAAAAAATAGCCTCAAATTCTTAGAGGCTAATTCTCTTTCCATTGAGAAGTAGTGCCCCCCCTCACCTTGAATCTGGGTGGGATTTTTGATGGCTTTTGTTCATAGTATACAGAGGAAGCGATGCTATGAGGCTTCTGAGACTAGGTCATAAAAGGGCTTGCACCTGGTTCTCATGAACATTCACTCTGTAGATGCTCTCTCTGGGAACCCAGCTAACATGCTTCAGGAAGTCAAGCCAGATGGACCCAGGCAGGCACCTGGTTGGTGGGCCCAGAGGAGCCCAGCTTTATATCATCCCAGCCCATGTATCAGACATTAGAGAAGAAGCATCCAGATGATTCACCCTTGCTGTTTGAATTTCTCAGATAAGGCCCCAGACATCACAGAGCAGAGACAAGCCATTAATGCTGTTCTCCACCCAAATTCCTGTCTCTAGAATCTGTGAGCATAGAAAATAATTTTGTCTTATTCTGCCTAGTTTGGAGTGGTTTGTTACACTACAACAGATAACCAGGACATCATGCCAGATCAAAAGGTTATGAGAACTCACTTTCTCAGACTCTACCAATATTAACTTTCTATTTCCTTGCAGGCAGACAAACAAGGCATAGGCTACTGGCGAGTAGGCACAGGTTGGTTGGTGCATCGATTGCCAGGCTTGTGATGTGATGGCTGGGACACTTTATCCTTCCTTCCTGCCACTCACTTGGCTATACAGGGAAGTAGATGGTGACATTTATCACCTGTTACCCTCTTTCCCCACTCCTGTCTGAAGGGAGCTGCTCACAGGTCTGGGAGCTCAGCTAGGGAGGACGTTGGTCTCTGGGGCCGAATCAATATCTGCCTTGGAGCCAGCTCTTAGGGGCTATTAGTATGTCATTTACAAAATGACTGTATTGACCACAGGAGAAGATAATTGCCAGAGACAAATGCCCACTTTGACACGTAGCTCTCTCTGGGACTCTGGAAGGGCTACTGAGCCTCCTGTGTGGGTGTGGAGGTGACGTGTCCGGCTGTGGGGAGGGGTCCCGAACTGGATGTGGGGGATGCCAAAAGGTGCCTCTGTGTGTGTGCGTGTGGGTGTGTGTGTGTGGGTGTGTGTGTGAAAGAGAGAGAGATTGGGCTCTGAGCTACTAGGCCATCCCATCTCTAAGTCTTGTGTGGGCATCAGATGAGGCTGTGAAATATGGACAAGGTCAGGGCTGCTTTGGGATGCTGGCTTTTTTCCTTTGCCTTTTTCCTGGGTCCTGGGGATGATGGAGAGGCTTCTTTCTCAGTTCCTTTCTTTAACCATCTCCTCCAGGAGCTGAGTAAGATGAAAATGAATGGTCAGTGCCAACCACAAGCACCAGGGAATGTGAAGGAGGAAGATAACTGACGTCATTGGTGCCAGAGTAGAATCTGGAAGACAGTTAAGTCACCATTTAGGTTGTGGCTGCTTAGTTCATTTTCAAAATACAATACAAACAGGAGCATATCACAGTGCTCTTCTGCCCCACATTTTTTTTTTCCATTTTATATTAAGTCTTGTGGATTGTTCTATGTTGGCACAAGCAGAGGGCCCCTCATTTTTTAATGAGCATATATAACATTTTATTTTATAGATATATTTCATTGATCAAATTAGCTTCCTATTGATGGATATTTAAACAAGCATTTCTCACACTTTAAAGTGCATGTGAACCAGTCATCTGGTGATCATGTGGAAATGCAGATTCTGAATCCATAGGTCTAAGATGGGACCCTAGAGTCTACATATTTGACAAGCTCCTGGGTGGTGCTGATGCTTCTGTATTGACCACCCTTTGAATAGAGAGGATTCAGACAGTATTCAGTATTTTGTCATTATAAACAATAGGCTTTAAAAAAAATATTTATTTAGTCGTTTATTTTTGGCTGCACTGGGTCTTCATCACTGTGCGCAGGCTTTCTCTCCTTGTGGCAGGTGAGGGGTACTCTTCACTGAGGTGGGTGGGCTTCTCATTGCAGTGGTTTCTCTTGTGGAGAACAGGCTCTAGGGGACGCTGGCTTCAGTAGTTGCAGTACATGGGCTTGGCTGCCGCACGGCGTGTGGGATCCTTCCAGACGAGGGATCAAACCCATGCCCCCTTGCATTGGCAGGTGGGCAATGCCAATGGACCACCCTGGACCACCAGGGAAGTCCTGAGATAAATATTTTCCTAGGTGCCTTCCATAATGTGCAATCCTATCTGTAAGATACATGGATAGAAATAGAATTTCTGAACCAAACGTACGGCTGTGGCCTGGTGATTTGTTAGATTTTGCAAACTGCCCTTCATAGGCTGTCCACTCTGACAGCCTGCAGGGGCTGCCCCTATGCCTTTGCCAATAGGAAGTATTATGACACAGATATGCTTCCATTTCGCCTTCATGCCTTTAGTTTGTATTTTTATCAATTTAGATACTATATTATTAGTGTGTTGATGGTGACTCAGTGGCGTCATGCAGCAGACACGGGTTCAATCTCTGGGTCGGGATCTGCTGGAGGAGGAAATGGCAACCCACTCCGGTAGCCTTGCCTGGGACACGCCGTGGATGGAGGAGCCTTGTGGGCTACAGTCCAGGGTATTGCAGAGAGTTGGACGTGACCGAGCACGCATGCACCGGCGTTCAGGACTGGTAGAACTTATGGTGAATTGTGCCCTTTTTTGTTTTAGCACTTTGTCCTTCCTCCCAACTTCAGATCTGCTTGTGTCTGCTATGTCTCTGCTCTTGCTTGCCTGTATACTCCTGTGTATTTTAAAGATTTTTTTAAACTTAATTTATCAATTAGTTCACTTGCTTATACATATTAAAATGTTATATATTATGTATAATCTTCATTTAGAAGCACCATTTCCGCCAACCTCATTATTTCATGAAATCATTTTGTTCAGCTTCTTCACATGCATTTTTAAGACTATGCTTCTCTTCTCCATCATTAGAGATAATGTTCTCAGTCATTTATCCCAATTTTCCAGAGCACATCATTTTCCCCTCCTTCTGAAAGTTGACATATCACAGTTTTTGTATCTATGTGTGCCAATGTCCCTGACAAAGTTATTCTGAGCTATTTGCTCTTTAATAGTCATTTGTTTTATCTGTTTGGCCTGTGGGTGTCTATGAATTCCGCAGTGGAGCTATTTACTGTTTTCTTTTCCCCTTTCATTTATGTTTTTTGTAAAATCACATTGAAATAGATGCAAATGCACAGATACAGATGTCAAATGTTCTATGAAGCTTGTATTTTAAAATACTGAGAGAAAAATTTCTCAGTCCTTTGCATCCACAGCTTCTGTACTCAGACAAGGCAACTGCTTTAAATTCTTTTGAATTTCTTAGCATTTTCTCTATATTTCTAAGTAACACACACATTACTCTTTTTTTAATGTTGTAAAGTTTTAGGTTCTATTGACTTCCTGTGACAGAAGAGGTGGCTCTAACCCTTCCACTCTCATCATCCCCATTTCCCCCTCAATTCTTTTAATACAGCTATAGCACAACTTTTTAAACTAAATAAATATAATGTACATAGTACTGTGGTTATATGACTATTATTTAGAGTTGAGCCTTGTGGTGAGTCATATTAAGTTTCCTTTTTGCACAACATTCTATTTCTTTTGCAGTTCCTATTCAGCTTTTTCTTTGTGGTCATTCCTCTGTATGAATCATTCATTTACTCTCAGCTCTCTGAACAGAAGTATAATTCCCATCTTTGTATTCACAGCTTCAGTAAGAGCCCCTCCTGGAGGCCCCTGGCCTCTTGTTTCTCATCCCGATTGGTCCCTCTCCTGGCCCCTTCACCGCCCTCTGGGGACTCCTTCTGGGCTCTCCTGTGTTGGGTCCCCTACCTTTTGGTTTTCTCCTTTTGGTGGAACCATCTTTTAATAATTTGCAGGGAAAAAGATGCGTGGGGGATCAAATTTTGGAGGATTTTTATCTCTGAGAATGTTATTACTCTACCTTATATCTATCCATGGCTGAATGATAGTTTCACCAGATGCAGAATCCTGAGGTTGATGTAATTTTCCCTTAGAATCTGCAGGGCCTTTGTCTGCTAGCTTCCAGTATTGATGAGAACTGTTTTGATACTGGATCCTTTGGAGGTGACCCCAACTTGCCTGGTTCCCTTCCCACCAGCACATCACCTCTCTGGATGCCTCTAGATCACCTCTTTACCCTGGTGTTCTCAGGTTTCCCGATAGTGTGCTTGGAAACCCATTTTGCATTATGCTGGGCTCTTGATGATAGGGCTCTTCAATATGAAAACACCACCTTCAAATCTAGGAAATTAACTTGCACAATGTTACATTTTAAAAATTCCTTCCTTTTGTTGTCTCTTTTCCCTTTCCAAAACTTGTTTCATGATTATTGGACATTTGACTTCCAGAGGAAAAAAAAAATCCTTAAATATTTTTTCTTTCCTGTTTTTAATCTCTTTATTTTTTTCTTCTTTCTTCTAAGGCTTCTATTGATTTTTTAGTTCATGCTATTTTATGTTTTCTTGTTTCCTCAATCCTTCCCCCACTATACATTTTTGTGGGAGAGGGCATCCTGTTCTAATTTCCATGGATGCAATATCTTCTTCTTTTTTAAAAATCTCTTTGAGGATATTAACTGTAATATTTGCTCCCTACCTTAATTCATTTTTTGTTTAAGTTGTTTTTCTATTTGTTTCATGTCTGCGTTTCATGTTTGGAGACTGTCTGATATGTGTTGATCTTTGGCTAACTCTTAATGTTTAAGAGTGAAGCATTACAGCGTGACTTGGAAGTTCTGGTACATGGGCCTGATTGCCCAGTGATGGGTTTCACTGGGGGCTTACTGGGCAGGGACCAGTTTGAGCCATTGAGGACTCTCCTCCTCCTGCCATGACACCGTCTTTCCTCTTGACCAGTTTCCACAGTGGGGAATCTGCCTGTCTCCTGGGAGCTGAGTGGGGAAGAAGGGTCAAGGAAGCAGGGGTGGGGAGGGGCGGGTAGGGTCTCATCACTTGTAGATCTTCAGCTGGGCTGTACACAGTGTGGCATCCCCACTTTCAGGGTGCCTATTCCGAACCTAGACCTCCTTCCTATCTGCCTGTCGTGGTGGGGGAAGCTGCTGCTGCTTACATAGACTCGGAGACAGCCCCCCGCTATTTTCAGCCACAGCCACTCGCTGCCGTGAAGGTCCTCGGCCCCTCTCCCTGCTGGGCCTTCCTGGACTCCGTGCACGAAAGCAGTTGCTTCTGTGTCTCCACTTCACTGCCCTCCCTGCTGGTGGCTTGGACCCGGCTCTGTTTAATCTGCTAGCTTTCTTCATGCCTCTGCTTTCTACCTCCCTCCGACTCCACCCAAGAATTCTAAACTTCTGTTTACATCTGCTCTGATCTCCACTCTTGTTATCTTTGTTGTGGTTTTATGCTCTGTTCTCTTTTATGTGACTTTCATCCTGTGGCTGTCACAGTTTTAACCACAACAAGAAAGAAACAGAGATAAATGTTGGATTGAACCCAAAAGTTCCTTTGGGTTTTTTCATAAGCTCTTATGGGCCAACCCAATAGGTTTGTAACTCCATGTTTAGCTGGAACAAGTCTGTCCTCTAATTTCCACTTTTTTCTGAATCCTTTTGTTTTAGGTGTGTCTTAATCTAATCATTCCAAATAACAAATCTGCTCTTGTGTGTGTATGTGTTAAGTCACTTCAGTCATGTCCAACTCTTTGCAACTCTATGGACTATAGCCCACCCCCAGGGCTCTTCTGTTCATGGAATTCTCCAGGCAAGAATCCTGGAGTGGGTTTGCCATGCCTTCCTCCAGGAAGGGGATCTTCCCATTCCAGGGATCAAACCTGCATCTCTTGCGTCTCCTGCATTGGCAGAGGGTTCTTTACCACTAGCAACACCTGGGAAGCCCTAAACCTGCCCTTACCTCCCTTTAATTTAAAATCAAGGTACCCGATGTTTTCTAGGATGGCCCAAAGTCAGGCTCGAAGGCCTGACTGCTCTGCCTCCAGCCTCACCTCCCCAGGACCTCACTTCACTAATGTGCTGTTCCCTCTGGCTGCATGCTTGTCCCTCAACTGCCCTCCCCTGGTTAGTGTCTCTGGCCCTTCAGTGCTCATCTCAAGTCTCCCTTCTTCACAGAAGCCTCTCTTGCTTCTAGCTAGGTCAGGCTCCCTGTTATACCCCCAGAAGCCCTCTGTACCTAAGTTTAAATGCCCAAGGACTTGCTGGATTTCTGTGCTCTTCACTAAGCTGTAAGCTTATAGCTTTAGTGGTGAGTTTAGCTGCGAGGTGGGGGATGAGGGTGGGGGAGCAGGTAGAGCTGGGTTCTGTGAGGCCAGGAATTGCCTGTGTCTTTTTCAATATGGTATCCCCATGGCCAAGCACAGTATTTGCACAGAAAGGCTGCTCAAAGTACAGCTGTTGGATGGATGAATGAATGAATGAGAAGGTACCTGGGCCTTAGAGGTGTCTGACTCAGCATCTGCTTGTTACAGCTCGAGCACAGCTGCTTGTGTTTTCACATATAATGCGAACCACAGTCCTCCGAGGTGGTTACTGTCAGTATCATCTTATAGAGGGAGAAGCTGGGGTTCAGATAGTGAAAGTAACTTGCCTAACATCACACAGCTAAGTGATAGAGCCGAGATTAGCACTCCTGTCTATCTGCCTCCAAAGCTGATCAATTTCTTCACTTTGTGTGCCCTGGATGATAACATTTGGCTCACGTTGCCAGGAATCAGGGGAGTGAGTGGGTGAGTCAGCCTGGACTGTTGTAACAGCCCCTAAACCTCACAGCTGACAAGTAGTGGTGATCCTTACGGATCTGCAGCGTGGCTGTTTCTTTTTGGCCTGGCTGTGCTTGGCTCTGGGTGGATGGTCAAGTTTAGGTCAGCTCCTGCTTCTCCTTCTAGGATTATGCACAAGAAGCCTCCATGCTCTGTGGAATTTTCTTCTCATGGTAGAGAGAAGAAGCTCAAGAGGTCTGCCATAAACGTACAGACCTTCCAGAAACTCTGGACCCATGTGCCACATCGACTCACACTCCACTGGTCAAAGCAAGTTGGCAAAGCCCAACATCCAAGGTATGGGACGTGTCTCCTTCCGTGGGGGTGGGGGCTCTAGAGAATGAACATTTGCTGAACAACAGTACAACCTTGCATAGTGATAGACGAAGTGACCTCCCTGGACAATGACAACTTTGGAACCCATCTCCTAGGCGCCTCCAGCCCGACAGTGATGCCCTTTGAGAAGATCTTTCACAGCAGCCCACAAGTCAGGCCCTACCGTGCCTAAATGCATCTTGTCCTTGCGGGCACCCAGACCCCACTGGCAAGGAGGGAGGGGATGTGAGAGCAGGCATCTGTTTTGGTTGGTTGGTGCCCATACAGTTATGAAATATACGTGCAAATGTAAGACATATTTAAGCCTTTTTCTGACCTGGTCCCTCACCCTCTTCTCCAGGACTGGATGCTTCAGTAAACATGATCTGTTTTGTCCACTGAGAACTCCAAAAGGAAAAAAAAAAAAAACTCCACAAGGGAAAAAGCACGAAATGAAAGCAGTAGAGTTCAGTTAAACACGGGAAGAACTTCCTGTCTGCCTAGGTCTCAGATTAAAAAGGGAAGTTCCTTTATTAATTTCATAAACATTTTTTAGATACCTTACAATGCTGGGCAATTGACATGCTGGAGGGAAGGGTGGGGACGGTGATGTAATACAGCACAGCCCCTGGTTGGTTTTTCGAGAAGCCTGCGGTCTGTCTGAGCAAATGTTGCAGTTGATGAAGCCCTTACGGGCCCTGCAGGTCAGCCCTTCAGACAGCCCCTCTGCCACTTCTGAACGGCCACTCCTGCAGGACACAGGGCCTGGTGTTCTGCTCTCCTCCAGTCCGTGCCCAGGACCCCACGTTAGCCCACCATCATGGGCTTGGTGGAGGGGCAGAGCTGGGGATGAGTTCCGGAGCAAGCGCTTGTTACTGCCTTCAGAAGACAGAAAATCAGTTTTGAGAGTAAACCCGTGGGTGCTGAGCGGACAGACGGTCGGTGGCTGCTCGGGAGCTGACATTGTCTGTCCCTGGCTGAGCATCTGTGGGTCGGCCTCCCTGGCGCCTGGAGGAGGCCTGGACTCCGAGCCCCTGTGCAGAGGCTGAACTCACCACCCGCCCCACTGACGCCCCCCTGAGGGCTGAGAGGTGGGCCGGGGGAGCGGGGCTAGCCGACTGTGTTGCTGGTTTAATCACACCAGTGCATGCGGGGGAGCCCGTGTTCCTTCTCGCCGCTTAATCCAAACCATATTAAACACAAGCCTCTCTCGGGGCCTCTGTTAATAATAAGTGGCTGGTGCTGCTGCCTCGAGTCGGGGGATTTGTTCGCCTTTCATTCATTCCTCCTCTGCCTTATCCTTCCTCCCCTGTTCCCGTGCCCGTGGATGGCAGGAGGAGGAACAGAAAGCTGGTGAATGCGCATTAAAATGGATGATTAAAATCGGGATCTGGCTTATGGGGAGCTCCTTGCCTGGGTGTCTCTATGACCCTGAACCTGGCGCCTGGGCTTCCCCAGCAGGAAGAGGGGTTTGCGGGCCTGGTGAGAGGTTCTTGGTGTGAGACTGGGAGAATCCAGCATGCCAGGGCCCCGGGTCTGAGTGCAGGCATGGCTCTGGAGACGGCCGCCCTGCTCTGCTCTGTCAGTTGTGCTGGTTGAGCGCTGAGATGGGTCCCGTCACCTCTGGACATGGATTTTCTTTGCTGCCCACCGGGTCTGTTCTCAGAGGCAGTAATGAGGATGAGGAGAGAGAAGCGCTGGGAAAGCACTTTGAGAACCGCTAAGCAGGGAATCGGTGTTGGGTGTGCTCATGATCATTATTATGCCAGCCCTGATCCTCTGGAGATGAAGGGAGTGGGCACTGGGAGGGGAGCCCCCTCTTCCTTTGCACATGGTGCTGGGCTAATGTGGGGCCCTGGGGACAGACTGGAGGCGAGCAGGACACTGGGCCCTGTGTTCTGCAGGAGGGGCTGCTCAGTGATGGCGCTCCACGTGGGTGCAGAGCCCTGGGCTGGCTGGCTGCGGGTCCGTCCAGGCAGAGAATATTAATAAAGCCTCTGTGTGGCGCCAGCTCTCTGCGGGGCCCTTGATGAGGTGAATGGGGCTACGTTTCTGGGCCAGGGATGCAAATAGGCTGTGTGAGGAACCGGGTCTGGGCTCTCAGGCCAGGTGAGGCCACCTCCTGGTCATGAGTGACCCCAGGGACAGAGCTGTCCCTGGCCATGGCCTCAGCCATGCTGGACTGGGCTTCTGAGCCATCTGCCACCTAATGCCCTTGCTCAGATGGAATTTGAGACCTGGCCCCTCCCACGCCTACCCCAAGCGAGAGGTCTTTCCTTTCTGGCACCTTCTTTTTTCTGCTCTGGATGCGAGAAAGATGTGGATGTCTTGTGACTCCTCCACTTCTTAGACCCCACCCCTCCTCTCAGCATCCCTGAAGTTTTGAATTCTGGGTGAGGAGGGCTAGCGAGGTCAGCCAGTCCAGCCCCTGAGCCCCAGGCCTCCCCCCCCACCCNGGATGCGAGAAAGATGTGGATGTCTTGTGACTCCTCCACTTCTTAGACCCCACCCCTCCTCTCAGCATCCCTGAAGTTTTGAATTCTGGGTGAGGAGGGCTAGCGAGGTCAGCCAGTCCAGCCCCTGAGCCCCAGGCCTCCCCCCCCACCCCTGGCATCCGGTTCCTGTTGTCAGTTTGGAAACCAGGTTGAGCTGTTGAGAGGCTGGGTTTGGGAAAAGGAGAAATTCAGCGACTCCAGAATAGAAACACCCCATTCAAGTGGGTTAAACTCCAGCCCCGACATTTAATTAGCATCTTTTTCAGCTCCCACACTTGAAGAGTACCTGTTATTTCTTTTCTTTTTCACTCACAGTAAGCCAGAAGCATTTTCCCGAGCTCCCGAACCTCTCATCAGAAGTCAATCACATTGGAAGCATGATAAATCCCCCTGCTCGCCTGCCGTGGATCGTGGCTCCAAGAGTCAGGAGCTTCCCGGGAGGTGATGAGGAGATGTCCCCACACAAGCTCCCAGGTTTTAGTCTGTCCACCTCTGGCCCCACCACCCTGAACACGTTGCCTCTCCGTGTCAGCAGGGGTAGCTAATGAACTCCTAGACCGTTTGGCTTTCAACTTTGACCGCGGAAGGACAGAGCCCAGTGCAGCCCTGCCTACCTGGGCTGGGCAGGGGTTGGGGGGCCGGGTTGCGGGACGCGATGCCGGGAGAGCAGTGGTGAAATGGATGGTGTGGGCGCAGCTGGAGGGACACCCCCAGCCCTGCACTCAGACTCCCATATATGCAATGACAATAAGGAATGTGAAGGGGATGGGGTGTAAAACCAGGGCCTGGACTAGTCTGGGAGGTCAGAGAGTCAGGTCTAGGCAGAGACCGTGATGGACGATGAGGTAGAGAAACTGGCCTGTGCTAAAACCCTGAGGCAGGAGGGACTGGGCGCTTCTGGCGGATGGAGCTGAGCGTTTCTCACATCCATTCCTTTCTCTCTTGCCATGGTCCTGCCTCAGGTCTGGTCATAGCATTGGTGGATGCTTTTTTTTCTTTTTCTGTTTATATTATTTTATTTAACTTTGTATTTTAACGCACAAGCATTTGCTTCTTATTGAACTTCTTGGCTCCTTCCCCAACCCCTTTCAGCTCCCGTGCTGGTTGCCGCCACGTCAACCTGGGGAAAACACAGCTTTGATCAGGGTGCACATGTGCTCAGTTGTGACTTTGCAATAGGCTCCTCTGTCCATAGGGTTTTCTCCTGAGAACACTGGAATGTGTTGCTATTTCTTACTTCGGGGGCTCTTCCGGACCCAGGGACTGATCCAGCATCTCTGGCATTGGCAGGTGGATTCTTTAGGCCGTGCCACCTGGGAAGCCCAGCTTTGATGATAATACTCCCTTGCCCAGAAGCAGCTGGTGTCTCCCACCGAACTGTGTAAGGTCTTGCCTCTCTGGTCCCCACTGCTCCTTTGTTTCCCATCACTTGCCTGCTGTGGCCTCAGTTCAGCCATGTGGGCCCCCACTCTCCTGCAGACACACCCTGTGCTCTCCTGCCCCCATCTGTGCACCTGCAGGTGCCCCCTTGCATTTCTGCAAAGGCTGGTAAGCACCCTGCCCAAGCTTCAAGCTTCTTCCCAGGAAGCTGTTTGACGCCAGCACCCTGACTCCACCTGTGTGTGTGCTCACCTGGGACCCCGGCCCTGCGCAGCGGTCATAAGGATGTGCCCAAGAGTGGGAGGCTGGGGGAATCCAGCCAAGGCCCAGTGGCAGGCCTTCTGCAGGGAGGTCTAAGAAGGCTGGCTTATTAATTTTGCCTGAAGATCATCACTCCATCTTGACCTGCCTCCCCCACCTCTTGAGTGAGGGACAGGATTGCTCTTGCTTTGCTGAGCTGAGTAAGTGCCTGGAGGCCCTAGTGCCCATCAAGTTTCCACATCTGCTGCTTGATTCCTGAGTGGCCAGAAGGGAGGGGGTATATGTGCAATGCGAAATTCTGGGAAGAACATGGGCTTGGGTTTGGAGACGCCTGAGTTCAAATCCATCTCTGCCATCTGTGAGATGTGGACTCTCAGGCACATGATCTGATCTTTCTATTCCCTGGAGGCAGTAAGACTCCCTTGTAAGTGTGTTGTGGGATAAATGAGATCATGTGATGGGCTAGAGGGCTTCTCAAGTGGTGCTAGTGGTAAAGAACCTGCCTGCCAATGCAGGAGACGTAAGAGACGTGGGTTCGATCCCTGGAATGGGAAGATCCCCTGGAGAAGGGAATGGCAACCCACTCCAGGATTCCTGCCCGGAGAATTCCACGGACAGAGGAGCCTGGTGAAATAATAACAACATTATAATTCAACTATACTTCAATAACAAAGGAAAAAACTACCAAAAAATGAGTAAATAAGTGTAAAACACTCAAGTAATAAATATCACAATGTTTTATTCTCTGAATATCAAATTTCCTCTTCGTTCTTCTGGATGAATACCATGACCTTCTCTCTTTTCAGATCATCTGTCTGTCTACCTGTCTACCTATCTATCTGTCTGTCTGTCTATCATCTATCTATCCACTTATTATCTCTGACTCTTAGTTCAGAGGTATTCTTTACTTTGTATCTTAAGATTCTGATTTGTCCCACGTTGAAGGTCAGGAACTGCGGCGGTAAGGAGATACCCCTCGTCCAAGGTAAGGAGCAGCGGCNTTTATTGACTATGCCAAAGCCTTTGACTGTGTGGATCACAATAAACTGTGGAAAATTCTTCAAGAGATGGGAATACCAGACCACCTAACCTGCCTCTTGAGAAATCCGTATGCAGGCCAGGAAGCAACAGTTAGAACTGGACATGGAACAGCAGACTGGTTCCAAATAGGAAAAGGAGTATGTCAAGGCTGTATATTGTCACCCTGCTTATTTAACTTACATGTAGAGTACATCATGAGAAACGTTGGACTGGAAGAAACACAAGCTGGAATCAAGATTGCCGGGAGAAATATCAATAACCTCAGATATGCAGATGATACCACCCTTGTGGCAGAAAGTGAAGAGGAACTACAAAGCCTCTTGATGAAAGTGAAAGAGGAGAGTGAAAAAGGTGTCTTAAAGCTCAACATTCAGAAAACGAAGATCATGGCATCCGGTCCCATCACTCCATGGGAGATAGATGGGGAAACAGTGGAAACAGTGTCAGACTTTATTTTGGGGGGCTCCAAAATCACTACAGATGGTGATTGCACCCATGAAATTAACCAAAATGTTCTGTTTGCTAATCAACAAAAAAAAAGTATAAATAAAGTTATAAGGCAAGTAACCCTAGTGGAAAATTTTACTGTTTACAAATAGAAAAGGTGTTAAAATCCATAATGAAGTGAAGTGAAATGAAAGTCGTTCAGTAAGTCGTTCAATCATGTCTGACTCTTTGTGATCCCATGGACTACATTATATGATCCATGGAATTCTCTAGGCCAAAAAACTGGATGGGTAGCTGTTCCCTTCTCCAGGGGATCTTCCCAACCCAGGGATCGAACCCAGGTCTCCTGCATTGTAGTCAGATTCGTTACCAGCTGACCACCAGAGATGCCCAAGAATACTGGAATGGGTAGCCTATCCCTTCTGCAGGGGATCTTCCTAACCCAGGTATCCAACTGGGGTCTCCTCATTGGAGGTGGATTCTTCACCAGCTGAGCTATCAGGGAAGACCCCAAATCCATAATATACAAGCATTAAAAATTAAAATCCAATAAAAAATAGGCAAAGATTTTAGCAGTTAAAACAAATACACATTAAATAATTCTCCTTCTTATTTTCACTCTAGAAAATGAAAGTGTTAGTGCCAGTGTTTATAAAATGCAAATGCCACCTCTTTTTGCCAAGCAGATTAGTGAAAGCTGCAAAGGCTGATAATATCTAGTACTGGTGATGGTAACGGAAAACAAGTACTCACAATTCCGTTTTGATTGGTGTGTAAATAAGCACAGCCTTTTGAGAAACATTTTGGTGGTTCTACTAAAATTTAAATCAAGCATATCAACTCAGCCAGAAGTAATGCTTCAAAGAATTTATTCAAGAAATACCCAAATAAGCCAAGATAAATATGAACATGTTCATTGTCTTACTATGTGTTATCAGTCAAATATTTCAAGTCAGACAAATAACATCTAAGTAAATCTGCATTCCCATATACCAATGTGCAATCTTTGAAAATAATAGATATTTAAATAATTAATAAAACATTATCATAATATATAAGTAATAATTAATGATTATACAACAATTGAAAGCCATTCTCTAAAAATAAGAATTGCTGACCACAGCATTGCCTGCCACTGCACAATACCCTTAGCCCCTGCATAATAAATATTTACATGGAAAATTTTTGTCCCTACTTTTAGGCCCTAAGTACAACGTACTGTGTCCACTGAGTCAATAATATTTGTTCTGTACTATGGCAACCCGCTCCAGTACTCTTGCCTTGAAAATCCCATGGATGGAGGAGCTTGGTGTAGGTTACTATCCATGGGATCGCAAAGAGTCAGGCATGACTGAGCAACTTCAAATAGGCCAGCATAGCTGGCAGAATAATAACCCCTCAAAGATGTCTGCATCCTAATCCCCAGAACCTGTGAATGTGTTATTTCACACAGCAAAGGACTTTCCAAGTGAGATAAGGTCAAGGAGATTAACCTGGATAATCTGGGTATGATCACAAGGGTCCTTATAAGAGAAAAAGAGAGGCAAGAATCAAAATGATGTAGTATGAGGAAACCCAGCTGGCCATTTCTGGCTTTAAAGATATAAGGAAGTCATGAGAAGTATGGGCAGTTATAGAAACTGGAAAAAGGAAGGAAATGAATTCTCCTCTAGAGCCCCCAACTGATTTTAGCCAAGTAAGACCTATTTCAGACTTCACACCTCTAGGATTATAAGAAAATATATTTGTATTATTTTAAGCCATTATGTGAAAATTTGTTTTAGCAATAACAAAAAACTAATACAATCAGCCACTGTATTAGGCTAAAAAAAAACCTAAGATATCTTTTTGTCTTTGAAATCACAGTTCTTCCAGTCGAAGAAATAGACACAAATTATAATTCTTAAGATAGATATTAAATGTCAAGCTGTAAGACTTTCTGCTTCCTTTAAATTATGTCAGATTTCATTATATCTGCTGATAGTCTCATGTTAGAAATCTGTAGATGTTCCAGATGTCTGCGTGTTAAATAAAATTGATTTTGGAGGTTTGATATTATTGACTGAAAGAAATAAAAATTGCAACTTTGTTCTCAATATCTCAGTCATTGCTATTAGAACATTCTTCATGTCTTTCTGAATTCGATATTATAAATGATTTATTATTAAAAGAAGGATAAAAGGGACATTTACTTTCAATATTTCATTGTCAGCTTTACTTAACAGTTTGGCAGACATTAATTATGACACATTATTTATGCATAAAACAGTTTATGTAAAATATTTTTAATTCTGAATTTTTTAGAAATTAACTGAAATGTTTGTGTCAGTTAAAGTTTCTTACTGGGATTTAATAAATAAACAACATGGGAATTTACTATGAAGGAAAGGAATTGCTGGCATTGCCCACGAGTTTTTGGAGCCTTACAATAGTAGTGTGAATCCCTAAGCAGCAGAGACAGAAAATGACTTGTAAATATGCAAGTAAGAAGAACTTTAGCTTGTAATTTGGAGGTTATTCCTACAATGTCTATAGTAAAAGTGAAAGTGTTAGTTTCTCAGTCTTGTCTGACTCTAAGTGACCCCATGGACTGTCATCCACCAGGCTCCTCTGTCCATGGAATTCTACAGCAAGAATACTGGCATGGGTAACCATTCCCTTCGCCGAGGGCTCTTCCTGACCCAGGGATTGAACCCTGGTCTCCTGCATTGCAGGCAGATTCTTTACTGGCTGAGCCACCAGGAAAACCCACAATGCCTATAAGTTAACCTAAGTAATCAACCAAAACTAAGACAGAATAGGACAGCTAGTCTAGATATTCCCTTGATGGAAAATGTCAAATATTTATGAGATGTTTTGCTTCATGGTACATTTAATATTTACTGCACAAAGTTTTTGCCAAGTTAAATTGTTTTTAGAAAACTTTTAGTATCAATCAGGGTGGAATTGGGAGACAAAAATCATACCATTTCTCTTTTCAGGGACAATCTAATTACAACAATTCTCCAATGAAGTTGTTAGCTGGGTAACTGAAGAGATAAAAAGGGAACTCAAAGGTGTTTCAAAGGTAGCAACTACAGGAAGCAGTTACCACTCCTAGGAGCAGGGGAAGCAATAGTTAGAGACAGAATTATCAAACTTAGAACCTGAGAGGAAGGGGCCCTGAAGCTAAAACTCAGATTTCTGAGAAATGTTGGTGAAATACAGCTGGTATACCAGAGACAAGACATTTTGAAGTTAATTCTTCAAATATTGGGAAAACCGCAAGCTTGATTCTGCTGCTGCCACATAAGAAGAACTGCCATTGTCACAGTGAAAGAGTGCTGTTGGGGTGATGATCATGGGAGCCAGAAATGAACTGGAGTCCATGGGAAGAAAGCAGAGAAAAATACGAAAGAGAAACACTTTCCCTCCACTTCCTATGTTGCTGACTCCCTCTCATGTCTCCTCTCAGATTGAAACAAGAAGTCAGGTGGCAAAGTAGAAATATGGTTTAGCATCCCAACCCCAGCCTTGCCAAGTATAATATAGAAGGGAGGATATGCAGCTGAGAAATCACTTAGTAATTTGTCTACCTGTTTGGAAACTCCCGTCCATGTGTACCATCCCATAAGCAATAAAAACAACACAACTCAGTGTTTCCACTTAACAAGCTGCAACTATTCTTAATACAAATTAAGACATCATCTCACCAAACAGTACAGATAAAAATCTTGAAAGTCATGGTGTGCATCCCTGTGCTACATTATTTCCCAAATTTAGTCCATCCCTTTGAATTTTCTGTTACCTAGCAGTAAATGGAAAATAATCTCTCAAAAGCTCTAAATTAAGAAAGAGGAGATATAAGAAAGTTAAGATATACAAATATATATGTATATTCATACAAACATGAAAAACAAGAGGAAAAAAAAATATAGCTGCTATAGTCTTTATGTAACTGGTCACAAGCCTGCCACTGATATATCTAACTTTCTCTGTCACTATCGGACCCGGGACTACTAAGAGGCTCCCAAAAGAATGTCCCGAGTTTCAGACATGGTTTCCTGCCCCCATTACATAGTTGTTATTATTTAGTCACTAAGTCATGTCTGACTCTTTTGTGACCCTCTGGACTGTAGCCCTCCAGGCTCCTCTGTCCATGAGATTTCCCAGGCAAGAATAATGGAGAGGGTTGACATTTCTTTCTTCCAGGGATCTTCCGGAGTCAAAGACCGAACCAGTGTTTCTTAGGTCTCCTGCATTGGCAGATGGACTCTTTACCACTGAGCCACCAGGGGAGCCTGTTGTGTATTATTAACCCTATTTTCCCTTGGTAATCAGGGTCAATCACCAGCCAGCAGTAACAGCCTTGGTTCAGTGAAGCCTGTTGTTTCAGTGGCATTCAGACAATCCCATATAGTCAAGTGGCAGTCTCATCTTCCAGTCAATGAATTATTATGCATCACCTGGTAGAGGTATTCTTTCCTTAGGAAATAAGACCACCAAACTAGCAGAGTTTGCAGTTGGAGAGAAAGAAGAAAATATTCTGATAATGTAGATTATTAGATATTATAGTAATTTATAGTGATATCTACTTACAGAACTGCATGGATTATTAAAAGATATGTGAACTCACTCAGCAACAGTGAGTAGTACACAGGAGGCACTCAACAAATTCCCAGGTGGCACTAGTGGTAAAGAATGTGTCTGCCAATTCAGGAGACATGAGAGATGCAAGTTTGATCCCTGGGTTGGGAAGATCCCCTGGAGCAGCAAATGGCAACCTGCTCCAATATTTTTGCCTGGGAAATTCTATGGACGAAGGAGCCTGGTGGCCTACAGTCCACGGAGTCACAAAGAGTTGGACACCACTGAGCACTAGGGAGGACTAGTAATGACAACAGTGAAAGTGAAAGTCACTCAGTCGTGTCCAGTTCTTTGTGACCCCATGTACTATGCAGTCCATGGCGTTCTCTAGGCCAGAATACTGGAGTGGGTAGCCTTTCCCTTCTCCGGGGATCTTCCCAACCCACGGATTGAACCAGGTCTCCCGCATTGCAGGAGGATTCTTTACCATCTGAGCCACAATGGAAGCAATGACAATAGTAGCAACTTTAATAGAGCTTACATTTATTGGGTCTTCAGTTCAGTTCAGTCACTCAGTCATGTTCGACTCTGCAATCCCATGAATCACAGCACGGCAGGCCTCCCTGTCCATCACCAACTCCCGGAGTCCACCCAAACCCATGTCCATTGAGTCGGTGATGCCATCCAAACATCTCATCCTCTGTCATCCCCTTCTCCTCCTGCCCTCAATCTTTCCCAGCATCAGGGTCTTTTCAAATGAGTCAGCTCTTTGCATCAGGTGGCCAAATACTGGACTCAGCAATATTTACATCATCTCATTTAATCATCACAACAACCCTTCAATTGCCAATATTATAGTCACCATTTTACAAAGGAGGAAACCAAGGGTTAGAGAAGAGTGATTTGTTCAAGATGACATAACTAGTGACAGAGACAACCAAAATGGCTCGGATTCCAAAAGCCATGTGCTCGATTAGTAAGGAAAGAGAAAGGAGAAAGGGAGGGAGGGCGAAGGGGAGGAAAGGAGGGTGAAAACAAGGGAAGGAAGCCCTTGAAATTAAATTGTTTAATTGCTCAGTTAATAATGCAATACTTTTGAACTTAGACTCTGTAACAATAAATTCACATGGATCCCCTTTCATCTAATTGTAGACAAGTGAAAAGAGCAGTGCTTCTACCTTGATCACTCCCAGTTTTGCTCTTATTTTTCATAATCTAGTACTAATTTTCACTAGCATTCTTCAGGGCATGATGAGTTCAGATATTTCAAATCCTTCAGCTACTCTTGCAACAAAATTGTTTACTACCTCTGGGTTGAAATCTTGCTATAAGACCAAAATAGTGGCAATGATACCTGCCAATCTGAAGGATAACTTTCCCATTTAGGTCACCACAGAGCCCTGAATAGAGGTCCCTGTGCTACACAGTAGATTCTCGTTCTTTATCTGTTTTGTAGCATCCAGTGTATATATGTCAATCTCAGTCTCCTAATTCATCCCACCCCTGTCTTTTCCTCCTTGTTGTTCAATTTTATACTTTTCCATCCTTTCTCCTGCCATCTGAATTGTAGCAGTAACACCTCCTTCAGTGACTCTGCAGTGGCACAGGAGTGAACTGCCAACTTCTAAGGGCAAAACAAGACCCTTGATTCAATTTGTTTTACCTGGGCTGCTTTTGGTCACACACAAGAACTACCGCAGAAGTGAGAGCGCAGATGGTGGCAAATCCCTCATCTCGAATCTGGTTTGTCCAGACCAAAAATTTGTTCTGTTCTCCTTCCTACTGACCAAATGACTTCAAAGAGTGCTAGTTGCTTAAATTTTGTAACCTTTTCAAATTCCTTTCCTAGGGTGGCTGCGAGAGCCGGGCCGGCACACTAAGCGCGGGCGAGAGGAGCTACCCCGCGTCCGAGGTCAGGGGCAGCAGCCTAGACTGCCAGGCTGCGACGGCGCAGGAGCGGCCGGGAGGAGCTCCCCTGTGTCTCAGGTCGGGGCGGTGACCGAGAGGGGCTACCCCGCGTCCGAGGTCAGTGGCAGCCAGGAGGAGCTACCCCGCATCCGAGGTCACGGTGGCGGCCGGGAGGAGACACCCCGCGTCTGAGGTCAGGGACGGGAGAAGCCACCTCGCGCCCGAGGCCAGGGGCGGTAACCCTGAGGAGCCACCCCGAGCCCGAGCCCGAGGCCAGGGGCGCCCGCTGGGAGGAGCCACCCACGCCCGAGGCCACGGCCGGCGGCCGGGAGGAGCAACCTGAGGAAATTAAAAGACAATTACTCCTTGGAAGAAAAGTTATGACCAACCTGGATAGTATATTCAAAAGCAGAGACATTACTTTACCGACTAAGGTCCACCTAGTCAAGGCTATGGTTTTTCCAGTGGTCATGTATGGATGTGAGAGTTGGACTGTGAAGAAAGCTGAGCACCGAAGAATCGATGCTTTTGAACTGTGGTGTTGGAGAAGACTCCTGAGAGTCCCTTGGACTGCAAGGAGATCCAACCAGTCCATTCTGAAGGAGACCAACCCTGGGATTTCTTTGGAAGGAATGATGTAAAGCTGAAACTCCAGTACTTTGGCCACCTCATGCGAAGGTTTGACTCATTGGAAAAGACTCTGATGCTGGGAGGGATTGGGGGCAGGAGGAGAAGGGGACACAGAGGATGAGATGGCTGAATGGCATCACTGACTCGATGGACGTGGGTCTGAGTGAACTCCGGGAGATGGTGATGGATAGGGAGTCCTGGCATGCTGCGATTCATGGGGTCGCAAAGAGTCGGACACAGCTGAGCGACTGAACTGAACTGAACTGAACCATTATTTCACTTGATCTCATGATAACCTTGGGAGATCAATATTATCACCATTTTACACACATATCACAAAGCTGAGGTTTACAGGGGTAAAGTTACTCAAGATTGTAGACGGAAACCCAGATTTTCTCACCCAAATTTCTTTCAAACGATGAAAGCTCCTTAAAAGTTTAACTTTAATCAACACTAGAATTTCTTCAACCTGTCTCATTTCTAGTCCTTCTAATTATATTCAACAATATATACTGACAATTATAGGCATTTTAGTGTTGTAAGAATATTGTGGGTCTTTTTAGAATTTCACACATCTAGGAAACTTGCTGTAAGTATCCTCTAAATAGGAATTGAGTGACAATCCTTATTAGGACTTTTCTTTTTCTTCTACTGCAATAAAAACTTCCATATTATCTCCTTTTAATTATTCTTTATGTCTATTGTTTATTTCCAAACTTTAAAATCAAAAGGCTTTTCAAAAAATTAGTCTAATCTAAAGCATCATATTCACATACTATTGGTAACTATGTCATTTATTTAATACATGGAATGAATGAGCAGTTGAATGAGTTTTTCAACAAAGTTGAACTTTGTTGGACATCTTTGCAAATCTCATAGTTCTGCACTAGAGTTTCACCAAATGCACACTGCCTCTGTCTTGGCAATGGAAGTCTCTCCTACTGAAGGAAAATTCATTTGTATTATTAAGCAAAAATAAACTTTGTTATTATAAGCTAATGAAACTTACCAGTAGCTTGTCTTATCATTTATGATTATCACCCCATTATAACACTTTTTATTATAAATTCTGCTTTTCTAACATTTCATTTCAGAGACTTAATTCAGACATATGCTGTCAGGATTTTTGCAACATTTTCTTACTTTCAGCTCAAAGAATTTTTTTGTATCTGCTGTACATATAGCATCATATGAAATCTCCTACACAGTGTCATTTTATTTTTATCTTTGTTTATTCTATTTATTTGTTTGCTTAAATTATTTATTTTAAATATTTTATTCATTTTTTGTTTATTTATAATTATCTACTCTGAAATAACTTAGAAAAGTTGAAAAAATAGTTACAGAGTGCCTATATATACTTTATGTAGCTCTTCTAACACTAACACTTTACACACCCATGGTACAACTATCAAACCTAAGAAAATAATATTAAGATGCCCTAGAGAAGGAAACAACAACCCACTCCAATATTCTAGCCTGGCAAATTCTATGGACAGAGGAGTCTGATAGGCTACAATCCATGGGGTCGCAAAAGAGTTGGACACAGCTTAGTGACTAAACAACAAAATGAAATGAACTACAGACTTTATTCAGATTTCACTAGCTTTTCCACCTATGTCCTTTCCTATACTAGAATCCATTCCAAATTACTGACTTACTATTAATTACTACTACTTATTATCATTAGTGATCTGATGTTGCTCAGACTACAGAGTTAAAGTATGTCTTTGAGTTTTCTCTGCTTTAAAGTTATTATTACTCTTTCTATTGTAGTTGTTTCCCAGGTGGTACAAGTGGTAAAGAATCCACCTGCCAATGCAGGAGCCACAGGAGACATAGGTTCAGTCCCTGGGTTGGGAAGATCCCTTGGAGAAGGAAATGGCAATCCATTCCGGTATTTCTTGCCTGGAGAATCCCATGGATAGAGGAGCCTGGTGGGCCACAGTCCATGCGATCACAAACAATAGGACATGACTGCAGCAAATGAACCCAGGTCTCCCACACTGCAGGCAGATGCTTTACCACCTGAGCCACGGGGAAGCTAAAAATGAACACACACACATTAACAAATATTTTTAAGGGGGAGAATAGTGATGTATTGCACATATTATGTTTTTCCATAACATTTACCCACTAACTTAAACACTCACTGGTGGATTTTTCTTAACAGCAATCTTATGGTGATGTTCTAATGGTTCTTTCTATTTCCTTCATTCCTTCTACATTTATTAACAAAAATACATCTGTAAAGAAGAGTTGTCCTTTAACTTCCATTTATTAATTTAACACCTATTATACCAATATAAAAAAACACAGATATTTATTTTATTATTTGAGTTGTAATCCAAATAATTCTGAGGGGTTTTTTTAATTGTTGTTTTAATCATTTGTTTTTTAATCTGTTCTAAATTTGGCCACTGGGAATTCTTTCAGGTTGGTTCCTACATCTTTTCAATGTCCCCATACTTTTTTTCTTTTATTGTTTAGTATTTCCTTATTTTCTGGCATTACCAGATGTCCAAGTTGATCTTGGATTTTTCTGCTCAACCTTGGAATCAACTACTACTCCAATAAGCTCTGATGCTTTTTAATAGGAGAATGATATTTAAAAAGCAAGACCTGGAGGCAAAACATGTTCATGACTACTAGGGAGTCACTGCTTCTCAGACATCATGTGTATGTATATTAACCAAGTCACGCATATACATATATATATATATATACACACACACACATACACACATATATATGTACTTCTGTGTCTCTGTTTATATTGAGAACACAAGGGTTAATAGTGGTAATTTCAATCCAGTATCACATGGTTCATTCTATTATTCTTTCCAAGATTAGTGATAAATTCTTTTACAACATAGAAGAAAAAAAAAAAAAGCTGGCTTTCATTATCTACAATATATTCACATACATTTTCAACCCTAATATGCATGTAAAGTAGTTGCAGAATTGCTAACCCATGCCCATTTGAAAACTAAATCTACCAGCTACACAGAGTACATTTCTTGGCCTGTTGTAATTTTTGTCTCTATCTTTACAGTAGCAAGTCAAAACACTGTTTCCCAAAGTTGCTTAGGTCAGCTCCTTTCCTCCCTGTCTCTTTCAGTCTGTAGTCATGTCATTCATTTGTCATACTCTAGATTGCACCTTGGGTTTTCTTGACATGCTGGTTGATTTTTTAGTGACACACATACACTTTACAGTATAGAGTTGCATGGATTTTGAAGCATAAAGTCCTATATTGACCACCACAGTATCATGCAAAATAGTTCAATAACCCCTCCCAGTTCCCTCATGCTGCTCCTTTGGAATCAACCTCTACCCCTACTCTTTGCCACTAATCTGTTTCCCAAATCTATACTTTTGCCTTTCCTGGTATGATATGTAAATAGAATTACATAATATGCAGCCTTTTGTGCCTGGCTTCCTTCATATAGCAACACACAAACTTTACTAGGTGTGTTGGGTAGGATGGTGTTTGGTGACTTCCAGAATGATGATATGACGAGCTCCACAGGTCCACTCCTCAGTGAAACAGCCATCACTGGTGAAAATTATGTCTAAAAACAACCATTTCAAGTTTCTATAAATTATCTTATAGCATACAGCAAAGGAAGAAATATTTATTCTAAAAATTTGCTAAATCACAGATGACTTCAGTCGCTCAGTCGTGAGATCAGTCTTTGCAACCCCATGAATTGCAGCATGCCAGGCTCCCTGTCCATCACCAACTCCCGGAGTTCACTCAAACTCATGTCCATAGAGTTGGTGATGCCATCTAGCCATCTCATCCTCTATTTTCCCCTTCTCCTCCTGCCTCCAATCCCTCCCAGCATCAGAGTCTTTTCCAATGAGTCAACTCTTCGCATGAGGTGGCCAAAGTACTGGAGCTTCATCTTCAGCATCAGTCCTTCCAATGAACACCCAGGACTGATCTCCTTTAGAATGGACTGGTTGGATCTCCTTGCAGTCCAAGGGACTCTCAAGAGTCTTCTCCAACACCACAGTTCAAAAGCATCAATTCTTTGGCACTCAGCTTTCTTCACAGTCCAACTCTCACATCGATATATGACTACTGGAAAAACCATAGCCTTGACTACATGGACTTTTGTTGGCAAAGTAATGTCTCTGCATTTGAATATGCTATCTAGGTTGGTCATAACTTTCCTTCCCAGGAGTAAGCATCTTTTAATTTCATGGCAGCAGTCACCATCTACAGTGATTTTGAAGCCCTTATGACTACTGGAAAAACCATAGCCTTGACTACATGGACTTTTGTTGGCAAAGTAATGTCTCTGCATTTGAATATGCTATCTAGGTTGGTCATAACTTTCCTTCCCAGGAGTAAGCATCTTTTAATTTCATGGCAGCAGTCACCATCTACAGTGATTTTGAAGCCCCCCCAAAAAAAAGTCTGACACTGTCTCCATGGTTTCCCCATTTATTTGTCATGAAGTGATGGGACTAGATGCCATGATCTTAGTTTTCTGAATGTTAAGCTTTAAGTCAACTTTTTGATGAAAATTTCTAGCCATCTCATCATGAAACTTTCACTTTCATCAAGAGGCTTTTTAGTTCCTCTTCACTTTCTGCCATAGGGTGGTGTCATCTGGTGAAGACTGTCTCTTATACACATCTAGATGTGTATAAGAGACAGCCCTTGGACTGCAAGGAGATCCAACCAGTCCATTCTGAAGGAGATCAACCCTGGGATTTCTTTGGAAGTACTGATGCTAAAGCTGAAACTCCAGTACTTTGGCCACCTCATGCGAAGAGTTGATTCATTGGAAAAGACTCTGATGCTGGGAGGGATTGGGGGCAGGAGGAGAAGGGGACGACCGAGGATGAGATGGCTGGATGGCATCACGGACTCGATGGGCGTGAGTCTGAGTGAACTCCGGGAGATGGTGATGGATAGGGAGGCCTGGCATGCTGCGATTCATGGGGTCGCAAAGAGTCGGACACGACTGAGCGAGTGAACTGAACTGAACTGAACTGAAATCTCTTTTCAAATACATGTATTTGCCTTGTTTACTATCACTCCAGATGAAAAAAAGTATACTAGCAATCTTTTGAAGTTTGTCTGCCTAGACTATAAGACTGGTCTCCCATGTCCAGCCCCAAACAATCCCTGGAAAAACGTACCTGAGGGGAATTGTAGGCAGTTTTCACAGATGAAAGAGATTTCATGCAACTGAGGGCCACAGGCCTGAGGTTGCAACTCTGACTTCAAGTGAAGTTAAAATCTTACTTGTTTCATTCTGCATGCAGATCTTCAGTAAATTATAAAAAGCAAAAATAAAATAAAATCAACAAGAAGAAAAAAAACCATTTAAATTCTGAGTCTGAAATCTGATTTCCACAACAGTTAGTGACTATGGGAGCCCGCCCCAGTCTCTGGGTTCCTCTTGCCACTCTGCCCTCACCTTCTGTCTCCCTGGGGACACCCTGGAGAGATGTCACCTGATTCTTCTGTATGCATAAACCTGGGCTTTGAGTAAAACGTGATTAAGGAAGTTACATTTCCTGAAAGGGAACAAGTTCTTCAGAAAGGACAGCAGTCTTTACCAGGTACTGGGCTGTCGGGAGGTGTCATGGCTTAGAGTCTAGTGAGTAAATTTAAATGTTGGATGCAAATTGAGCTTACTATTAATTCTAGCTTCAAAGAGCAAAGAGCAGAGGAGATGGCTAAACAATCACGAGGCTGTTTTTCTGAGTAGGCAAGCCTATTACCAGCACACAGACATAATGCAATAGCTTTTTGATGGCTTCTGCCAAGCCACATGGAAGTAAAAACATAACGGTTTAAAGAGAAGGGAGTTCTCCATGTGGTCTGAGGCAGACCATCAATATCTTTGCAGTGATCCACAGTCCTCTGGCTGGACCAGACAGTGAGTGGCCTCAGGGGGGAGCCACATGAATCCTTGACAGAGAGATCGGGAGGGGCTGCCGCTGCTCAGCCCCCACTTGCCTGCAAGAATCCCACCCGTCAGACTGTGTTTGGCTTCCAGAAGTGTCAAATTCTATTAGCAGGAGACAGCAATATTTCCATACCTGCCTTTCTAGTCACCATCCTCCTGCCAGTGGATTAATTAGAATGCACACGCAAATACATCAGCTACAAACACAGCATCCCTCTTTACATGCAAATGCAATCAATTGCTACCAAGATGATTTACTTAATGGCAAAAGAAAAAGAAGTCTCTATAATGTGAGTTTTGCAGTGAAAACTTAAGTTCATGTAGTTCATGTGTAAGCTAATATTACGTGGGAGTCTGACAGAACAGGCTCTTTGTTAAGCTTCTCAGCAAACAATCACTCTCACACCCAGGGCATTTCGCCTAGGAAGCCCTCCTGGTTAAGGTACTAAATCCACTCAGCTCCCTTCCTCCACGATGCCCCAGGGCAGGCAGGTCCCTGTTTTGCATTTGCTCACACTGTGCTCTGAGAGTGCTTTCCTTCTAAGCTTGAGGCTAGGAAAGCACTATTACGCTCCTCTCCTCTGTTCCTACTTAGTTGATTGGATGCTCCAAACCAGAAGGATTTCTGAGCCCACCTCCTAACAGCTCCTCATTTTCTGTTGAGAGGCTGAGACCCTCTCCAGTTCCATTCTGAATGGAGAGATGAGTTGTCCAAAGAGACACTGATAGTGGTTAGCGGTAGAGCAAGACCTAGAGTTATGCTAGCCCTGAGAAAGTGCCCAGAGACCAGCGAGGTGGTCCCTCAGGGATGTTTCCTTCCCCTAGTCATCACTTAAAGTGATCACTATGTCACTATGGATTCCGTGCTGTGAACCTCTTTCTTGAGAGAGGCTTGATCTTGACTCACAGGTTAAAGAGTGAAAAAGTGAAAGTGTTAGTTGCTAAGTTGTGTCTTTGTGACCCCAGGGACTGTGCCCGCCAGGCTCCTCTGTTCATAGAATTATCCAGGCAAGAACACTGGAGTGTTGCCATTCCCTTTTCCAGGGGATCTTTCTGTTCCAGGGATCGAACCTGTCTTCTGCACTTCAGGCAGATTCTCTCTACCATCTGAGCCACCAGGGAAGCCCAGCTCAGTTGATTTTTGCCAGGTGAGGGCTGGAGAGTTCCAGAACCTAGAAAAGGCATAGCTCCTGCCCTAAGGGATCCTATAATGGAAACTGCTAACCTTTGTTTGTTTGTTTATAAGAAGCCTTTCAAGGACTTCCCTTATAGTCCAGTGCTTGAGAATCCACCTCGCAATGCAGGAGACACAGGTTCAATCCCTGGTTGGGAAACTAAAATTCCACATGCCACAGGGTAACAAAACCTGTGCTGCAGCTAAGACTCAACACAGCCAAATAAACAAATACTTAAAATAGAGAAGCTTTTACCTCAGGAAAAAACTAGGTCTTTTCCTCACACAGTTGAAATTATGTGAAAGTATGTAATAACTGAAGATAAAAATAACAGTACTGAAAATCTAGTACATACCTCTCAAAAACAGCCTGTATATGTGGTAACATCTTTTCAAGCCCTAAGCAATGCTTGATGTGCTTTTGGAATCGCGCACTCCTCGGTGTCCCCAGAAGGGCATGGTTTAGAGTTACTAGGGAAGTGATCTTTTGTTGTGGAGTCTGCAGCTCTTGGAATGGAGCCTGTTGTGTGTTTTTTTCAGAGGCTGAGGCAGGTGGTGACCTTCAAAGCTGTCTTCCTTCCAGTAATCCTGAAGCAAGGTGAGACTTGAGTGGACCGGGGACGGGAGAGCTGCAGGGAAAGGAGAGGTCTAAAACTTCAAGTTGTTTCTCAGAGGGATGTGGGTCTGAGGTCCAAAGCGTGAGGGGGCAAGGGGCTAATAATAATTATAAGGGCTTCCCTAATAGCTCAGTTGGTAAAGAATTTGCCTGCAATTCAGGAAACCCTGCCTCGATTCCTGGGTTGGGAAGATCCACTGGAGAAGGAACAGGCTATTCACTCCAGTATTCTTGGGCTTCCTTGTTGGCTCAGCTGGTAAAGAATCACCTGCAATGCAGGAGACCTGGGTTCAATCCCTGGGTTGGGAAGATCCCCAGGAGAAGGGAAAATCTACCCACTCCGGTATTCTGGCCTGCAGAATGTCCATGGGGTCACAAAGATAATAATTATAGGCTACCATTTATTAATTAGCTACTAAACTGAAGAAACTGCACAAAAGGAGATCAGATAGATACAGATATGGATATGGTTATAGAGGTATTTTTCCTACATAAGACCCAGGGCTCATGTTCACCAGTTCCTGCATTGAGTCATGCTTTAGGAAGCAAAGTCTAGTGGCTCAAAGTAATTAAACAGGAAGTCTTTTACTGGCATCTCTCAAAGAGCATTAAAATGATTGAATTCGAGCCTCGTAATAAAATTTCTCAAAGTTTCCTTTCTATCTGGAATTTATCTGCAGCCTAGTGTAGAAGCTCTCACTTGCCAAATATTCTAGAATGTTTCCCATTACTTAAGTGTCCTTTGCTGCTGAAAGATCTGCTGGATCTTTCCCAGGCAGAAAGTTCTAACCATGAGCTTTAGATTCTCTTCTGCCAGGCGGTTACTCTGGCTGCTGCCGGACTCCTGTGTATTCAATCGGCCGCAGACCAGAAGAGTGTCTGTGCGTGCAGGTGTTGTTGCTAGGTCAAGCAGGAAGTGTGGGACTAGGCTCTGTTTCTTTTGCGATTCGTAAGGTTAGCCTAGGCTGGTTCACGTGGCAGTGAGATGGGGAGGGTGAAAGAGGTCTAGGATTAGAACTAATACCATGCTGCTTCTATCATTTTCTGTTGGTCAGCTCAGATTCCACTTCTGGATGGGAATAGCTACAGAGTCATACTACAGTAAGGCTATGGACTGATAAAGACTTGCTCCTGAACCAAACTTTTTTTATTTCTTTTGCTGTGAACCTGGGCCCCAAGGATGAAAGCATAGGGTCTTAACCACTAGACGGCCAGGGACTACCCTCCTGAACCAAACTTTAGGCAGTCTCTTTGGAGCCCTCTTTTCAACTCTTCCCTGTCCTTGGCTCGGTTCTTGGCCTTCTGAGCCCTGTTTTAGCAAGAAACCTCCTACCTGAGTTTTTCACCCTTGATGTTCAGTCAAGTTCCTCATTCTCCCACCCTTGATAACTAACCAAGTTCCTCTTAGTAATTTTCCATCTTCTTTCTCACCCTGTTGGTTGGTGATCAATCTCCAGTAGCCCCTGTTGTATTCAGGGTTGAGTTCCATCCCTCTCCTCTACTGAAGTAGTCTTGAAAGAGTTCTTCCCTGCAATGTTTGAGATTTGTCCAGTACAATTTCCCTTTAGCAGCACCACTGAGGTCCTGAGTGTGCTCTTCAGCTCCCCCACAGACACTCTGATTGACCTGAACTCACTCCAGGTATTACTAGTGCTTTGGAGGTTAAGGTTGCCTTCTGGGGAAAATAGACTAAAGCAATTTGGTGCATGGGGCATCCTGAGTAACTTGTGTTGCAATGCCAGAGGTCGACTTGTGATCTCAAACAAAAAGGTTGTTCCCTTGACTTCTCTTTGGCTGAAGTGTCTCATTTTAAAAATGAGGATAATAGTATCTACCTGGCAGGGTTGTGAGCTTAAATAAAATAGCTGTGAAAGTTTCAAGCTCCCAAGCAGTCAGTCAATTTGGTTTTCTTATCCTACGGACAAATTTCAGTGATTAGGATCAACCAGCACAAAGACCAGTCTGAATGAACAAAAACTCCAACTGTATAATTCCCCTCTCAAAAGTAGTTGTATTCTCTCAGCCACAGAGTAACCACACGAAATATTCCCTGCAAGAGGGTGCTCCTTATAGTTAGGTCTGCAAGAATAAATACCATCACAGCAGTTGGTTGTAAATGGAGATTCTAATTGGTTTCTTCTCTTTTTGATCTTGCGTGCATATTATTGCTTATCTCAACTACACACAGTAGGCTTTTTAACACATTTAATGAAAATGGGCATATTGGTGCAATTCCTTTCCCAGGGGTAATACTAATAACTGCAATAATACCAGCTGCCATTCACTAAGGGCTTACTAGATTCCTAGTTCTCTACATAGATTTCCTCATTTAATGTTCAACTCGTAATGCTCAATTCAAGAGATAAGAATTATCCTCCTTTAACTTGGTATTGGAGAAGACTCTTGAGAGTCCCTTGGACTGCAAGGAGATCCAACCAGTCCATTCTGAAGGAGATCAGCCCTGGGATTTCTTTGGAAGGAATGATGCTAAAGCTGAAACTCCAGTACTTTGGCCACCTCATGCGAAGAGTTGACTCATTGGAAAAGACTCTGATGCTGGGAGGGATTGGGGGCAGGAGGAGAAGGGGACGACCGAGGATGAGATGGCTGGATGGCATCACGGACTCGATGGGCGTGAGTCTGAGTGAACTCCGGGAGATGGTGATGGATAGAGAGGCCTGGTGTACTGTGATTCATGGGGTTGCAAAGAGTTGGACACGACTGAATGACTGAACTGAACTGAACTTGGCCTCAAAAGGGTGACGTGACCTTCTAAGGTCTGTACATGAAGCCTCATGGAGCTGAATGCTACCCCAGGCACCTATCTGACTTTAGACACCTCCCCTGGGTTGTTCTAGGGAAGCTTTCAGTGGGACCGTTATCTGAACTCACAGGATGGCTAACTAAGGGCCCCAAATGAATGAGACTCATGGTCACGGCTAGAGATGGTAAGGCTATGCTCTCAACAGCCTCTTGGTGCACAGAAGCGATGTGGATCTTGCCATTAAGGGAAAACATCAGCACAAGGGGAGGGTCCCTAGATCTGCCCTTTGGGGTCTTTGCAGCTTTGTCAAGGGACCTGTTACTGTGAGCCCCTGGACGCCTTCTCCACCAGCCCTGGTGCTTCTTGCCTCTGACTCAGCTTTCTCCCTTTGGTCCAGTTAGTGCCTCTGAACTGAGAAAGATTTCCGATAAAGTGAGTCTGACATTTTGAAAGTCTGAGGTTGGTAATTGGACTTTTGTTCTGCCAGACTCAGGCTGTGCTGAGATAATTTCTCCTCAGCTTGATTAGTTCTGCTCAATACCTAGGCTCCTCTGGATCCCTGGGTCCACCAAAATTTTGTATCTGAGGTAACTTCAGGGCAGGCAGGTCCCTGTCAGAAACCAGATCCTTCCAGATAAGGCTGCTTCTGGGGTGCTGGCCATGAGCTGGTGGGAGGAAGTGGGGGAAGTTTCCTGCTGGGGGTCCTTGGACTTTCTGAGGGGCATGTGGATAGGTTTGGGAAAGTTCTTGAATCTCTTGAAATTGTGCACAAAAGCTTCCTGATAAACTTCTGGGTGAAGAGGGTTTGAAATTTTCATTGGATTCTTGGTAAGGCTAAGAACCCCAAGGAGCGCAAGAATCACTAGTGTGAAAAATGAGATTAGAAAATTAGGAACAGTTTGAGGCAATAGAAATGTTGATTTTTGAGAAGAACAAGAGTATCTTTAGTAACTTTGAAGTTTTGCTTTTGTGAAAGTGAAAGTGTAGTCACTCAGTCATGTCCAACTCTTTGCAACCCCATGGACTGTAGCTTGCCAGGCTCCTCTGTCCATGGACTTCTCTAGGCAAGAATACTGGAGTGGGTAGCCATTCCCTTCTCCAGGGTACCTTCNAAGTGTAGTCACTCAGTCATGTCCAACTCTTTGCAACCCCATGGACTGTAGCTTGCCAGGCTCCTCTGTCCATGGACTTCTCTAGGCAAGAATACTGGAGTGGGTAGCCATTCCCTTCTCCAGGGTACCTTCCCAACCCAGGTATCAAACCAGGGTTTCCTGCACTGCAGGCAGATTCTTTACCATCTGAGCCATGAGGGAGTTTTTGTAGTAAAACTATTTCTTAACAAAATCTTTCCTTGAGATGTGCAATGTGCCATGTGCTACACTCAGCCATTCCAACAGCCCTTTACAGTAGGTGCACATTTTCATTTTCCAGATAAGGAAATGGGTGCCCAGAGAAGTTAGGGGACTGGTCTAAGGGCATACAGCTAAGTAAGGATGGTGACATCAAGATTTGAATGATTTTGTTTACTTCTGAACTGCAAGATGTGCAGTTCAGGTCAGTTCAGTTGCTCAGTCGTGTCCGACTCTTTGCGACCCCATGAATCGCAGCACGCCAGGCCTCCCTGTCCATCACCATCTCCCGGAGTTCACTCAGACTCACGTCCATCGAGTCAGTGATACAATCCAGCCATCTCATCCTCTGTCGTCCCCTTCTCCTCCTGCCCCCAATCCCTCCCAGCATCAGAGTCTTTTCAAATGAGTCAACTCTTCTCATGAGGTGGCCAAAGTATTGGAGTTTCAGCTTTAGTATCATTCCTTCCA
>SJYX01003399.1:55029-105379 GCA_006410675.1 Oreotragus oreotragus
GAACTAACACCCAAAAAAGATGTCCTTTTCATTATAGGGGACTGGAATGCAAAAGTAGGAAGTCAAGAAACACCTGGAGTAACAGGCAAATTTGGGCTTGGAATGCGGAATGAAGCAGGGCAAAGGCTAATAGAGTTTTGCCAAGAGAATGCACTGGTCATAGCAAACACCCTCTTCCAACAACATAAGAGAAGACTCTACACATGGACATCACCAGATGGTCAACACTGAAATCAGATTGATTATATTCTTTGCAGCCAAAGATGGAGAAGCTCTATACAGTCAGCAAAAACAAGACCAGGAGCTGACTGTGGCTCAGATCATGAACTCCTTATTGCCAAATTCAGACTTAAATTGAAGAAAGTAGGGAAAACCACTTGACCATTCAGGTATGACCTAAATCAAATCCCTTATGATTATACAGTAGAAGTGAGAAATAGATTTAAGGGCCTAGATCTGATAGACTGAGTGCCTGATGAACAATGGACAGAGGTTTGTGACACTGTACAGGAGACAGGGATCAAGACCATCCCCATGGAAAAGAAATGCAAAAAAGCAAAATGGCTGTCTGGGGAGGCCTTACAAATAGCTGTGAAAAGAAGAGAAGTGAAAAGCAAAGGAGAAAAGGAAAGATATAAGCGTCTGAATTCAGAGTTCCAAAGAATAGCAAGAAGAGATAAGAAAGCCTTCTTCAACGATCAGTGCAAAGATGTACAGTAGGAGAAGATAATTAGATGTGAGTATAAACTTTCTCCACATGGTTGACTCTATGCTGACATAAGAAAGAAGTTCTAAAATTTTACTACTCCTAGAGATTTTAAACTATTTCTTCACTTTTAAAAAAATTTTATTTTTTATTGAAGTATAGCATTTTCTTGGGCTCCAAAATCACTGCAGATGGTGACTGCAGCCTTGAAATTAAAAGATGCTTGCTCCTTGGAAGAAAAGCTATGACAAACCTAGACAACATATTAAAAAGCAGAGACATAACTTCGCCGACAAAGGTTTATCTAGTCAAAGCTATGGTTTTTCCATTAGTCATGTATGGATGTGAGAGTTGGACCATAAGGAAGTTGAGCGCTAAAGAACTGATGCTTCTGAACTGTGGTGTTGGAGAAGACTCCTGAGAGTCCCCTGGACTGCAAGGAGATCCAACCAGTCCATCCTAAAGGAAATCAGTCCTGAATATTCATTGGAAAGACTGATGCTGAAGCTGAAGTTCCAATACTTTGGCCATGCAGAGAACTGACTCATTATAAAAGACCCTGGTGCTGGGCAAGATTGAAGGCAGGAGGAGAAGGGGACGAAAGAAGATGAGATGGTTGGATGGCATCACCAACTTGATGGACGTGAATGTGAGCAAGCTCTGGGAGTTGGTGATGCACAGGAAGCCTGGTGTGCTGCAGTCCACAGAGTCAGAAAGAGTCAGACACAACTGAGCAACTGAACTGAATTGAACTGACAGTTGATTCCCAGCTAGCATTAGTGATAAAGAACCTGCCTGCCAATCTAGGACACGTAACACCTAGGGTTCAATCCCTAGGTCAGGAAGATCCCCTGGAGGGATGGCAGCCCACTCCAGTCTTCTTCCCTGGAGAATCCCATGGACAGGGGAGCCTGGCAGGCCATAGTTTATAGGGTTGCACAGAGTTGGACACGACTAAAGTGACTGAGCACGCACATGCATGTAGTGGATTAACATTTATGTGTTTCACATATATTGCAAAGAGATTCAGTTGTACCCATACAAGTATCCATTCTATTCCAAATTCTTTTCCCGTTTGGGTTATTACAGGGAACTGAACAGAGTTCCATGTGCTGCACAGTAGGTTCTTGTTTGTTCTTTACTTTAAATATAGTACTGTGTACATGTCAATCCCAAACTCCCAATCTATCCCTTCTTTTCACTCCTTCTTCCTGGCAACCATAAACTTGGTTTTCTAAGCCTGTGAGTGTTTCTGTTCTGTAAATAAGTTCATTTGTATCACTTTTTGGACTCACCATATAAGCAATATCATATGATGTGATATAGGAAAAGAATCTCAAAGGAATGGAAATATGTATATGAAAACTGAACCACTTTGCTGTACACTTAAACTAACACAACATTATGAATCAACTACATTCTAATACAAAATAAAAATTAAATAAAAAATGGAAAATGCGCAGGAATTCCAAAGAGAGAAAAAATTTTTTAAAAAGCTGGTTAATAAGTGATGTCTGTTTGTTTTTTTGTTATGCCCTGTGCACGCACTGTTTATTCAATAACATTAACTAAAATGTAAAAAAAAAAATCTAAATAATAAAGCAACCAAGTAATGGCATCATAGTGAAATGGTCATGTGATAAAAATAAAACATATAAATACTTAGTAGGGAAAAGTGTTAAATGAAAAAAATAAAACTGTTTCTTTCCTACAGTTTCTAGAGTTCTCTTAAGTAAGATTCCTTTTTTGTTTTATAGTCTGATTCAGATCAACAGAGTGGGTCAGGCCCATGTGTTAACACACTGAACTCTGAACCTATGAAGTGGATACTATTATAATCATATAAAGAACCTGTCTGCCAATGCAAGAGATGCAGGAGACGTGGGTTCTACCCCTATGTCAGGAAGTTGCCCTGGAGAAGGAAGTGGCACTCCACTCCAGTATTCTTGCCTGGAAAATTCCATGGACAGAAAAGCTTGGTCCATGGGGTTGCAAAAAGTCGAACACGACTGAGTGACTGAGCAGGCATGCAGTCATGCCCACGTGCATGCAGGCACAGACGAAGTAACTGAGGCACAGACAAGTTAACTAACTTTTTGAGGTCTCCGTGTCTGTTGTATTTTGTTTCCTCCAAAGTTCTTTTCTTTCTAAAAGAAGAAAGAAAAAAAAAATTCCTGAAAAAAAGTTTTTGATCCAACCCACGTTATTATAAAAAAGCAGATCCTCAGACCCAACTCAGACAGACACAGTTGGAGGTGCTAAGCACAAGCCAACACAAGCCAAGTGGCACTGCCTGTTGGCACAAACCCTGACCCAGACCCAGTAAGTTAATGAAGGTCAATTTTGGGAGGTTTTAAGGTCTCGGAGAAGGTGATGGCACCCCACTCCAGTACTCTTGCCTGGAAAATTCCATGGATGGAGGAGCCTGGTGGGCTGCAGTCCATGGGGTTGCAAAGAGTCGGACACGACTGAGTGACTTCACTTTCACTTTTCACTTTCATGCATTGGAGAAGGAAATGGAAACCCACTCCAGTGTTCTTGCCTGGAGAATCCCAGGGACGGGGGAGCCTGGTGGCTGCCGTCTGTGGGGTCACGCAGAGTCGGACACGACTGAAGCGACTTAGCAGCAGCACTAGCAGGGTCTAGGAAGAGGTGCAGTATTTTCCTGACCACTGATTCATGGAAAAGTTGAGTTACAGTGTATGTGTGTGTCCCAGCCCATGCCCAGGGGCAGCCTAGAGGGCAGAAAGGGTGCCAAACAGAAGGAAGCCCCCTCTCCTCCACCAGATTGTGCAAGTGCCTGACCACCTCCTCCTGATCTTCCCTCACTGCCCCCCAGAAGCCCCNGCCTAGAGGGCAGAAAGGGTGCCAAACAGAAGGAAGCCCCCTCTCCTCCACCAGATTGTGCAAGTGCCTGACCACCTCCTCCTGATCTTCCCTCACTGCCCCCCAGAAGCCCCCTCTCCTCCACCAGATTGTGCAAGTGCCTGACCGCCTCCTCCTGGTCTCCCCTCACTGCCCCCCAGAAGCCCCTCCCCTCCCTGCTGGGTCCTATGCCTGCATGGTGGGCAGTTTCCTCCAAGGTCTCTGTCTCCAGTGATGGCTCACAACAGTCCAGGGACAGAGCGAGTATTTAAACCTCTTTTCCCTCTAGAGGAACAGCTGGAGCTCGGGGTGCACACGGAGGAGCATGTGCTGGGGGGCTCTGGTGGGCATGTGCACATCACATGGATGAAACCATTCCCGCCACGAGTCATATTACATTTTGCTTTCATGCCTAATGGACCACTGGTTGGAGACAGGAAGCGTAAGGAGCACTTGTGTTGGAATTGAAAAAGATAACGAGAATGATTTGACCCATGATCATCTTGATCAAATCAGCAAGCTAGCTGCATTTAGTGAATCAAAATTCCGAGATAGCACTTTGAGGCTTTTCTGGTACTTCAAAAACCAATATTAAAAAAAAAAAAAGAGTATTTCATTTTGACTTTCATTTGTTGGGAATAAATNCACTTGTGTTGGAATTGAAAAAGATAACGAGAATGATTTGACCCATGATCATCTTGATCAAATCAGCAAGCTAGCTGCATTTAGTGAATCAAAATTCCGAGATAGCACTTTGAGGCTTTTCTGGTACTTCAAAAACCAATTTAAAAAAAAAAAAAAGAGTATTTCATTTTGACTTTCATTTGTTGGGAATAAATATTATTCATGAAGATTTTGTTTGCAGAGAGATGCTTGAAAGTAACAGCCTGAAACCTTCTCTCCTATCACGTTTAGAAACAAAATGTGAAAGAATTTTTTAAAAACCTTGTTTAATGTTTAAGGTACCAACTGTGGTAATTTCAAGCATCAGGTCATCAAAGCAGTTTTTGATGTTGTAATACTTTGTTAAAATTTAATCTGCCTTTCAATACAAGTCTGGGCCCAAAATCAAGTGTGTGAGACTGAGAGGCTTTAAATTTCTGAGGCAACTCCTAAGTCATCTTACTATGTAATGGCCAAGAGACATTGCTATGAGAGGGAGAGTCCAGCCTTTGGAGCCAGGTACGACTGGCTTGCAGATCCTTCTGGGCTCCTCCAAAGGCAAGCTACTCAGGTGTTAGCCTCAGTTTTCTCAACTAGAATAACAGGGCTGAGAAGGTTAAATAAGTGTATATATAAAGCGGGTGCTTAACAGATGTGATCTTTTCATGGGTGGCTCAACCGTTTTCCTTGACAACTAGTTTAATTGTCTCTCCTTTTACCTATTTCTGTACCTAAACTGCCTCTTCATGCATTATCTTGTTTCCACAGCATCCGTATAGCTTACTGCTATCTGACCTGATCTCTTTCATCTATTTGCCTTACTGTCTGCTGTCTGTATTGGCTTGTGAGGTCCGGGAGAGCAGGGATTTCTTCTGTTTTCTCTATCTTTGCCTCTCCTGTATATAAAAAAAGTCTGATGTGTAATACGGGATTCCCAGGGGGCTCAGTGGTGAAGAATCTGCCTGCAAATGCAGGAGATGCAGAAGTCGCCGGTTTGATCCTTGGGTCAAGAAGATCCCCTGGAGGAGGAAATGGCAACTCACTCTGGTATTCTTGCCTGTAAAATCCTATGGACAGAGAACCTGGCTGGCTACAGTTCATGGGGGTCGAAAAGAGTTGGACACGATTGAGCACATACCACGATGTGTAATACAAGTTCAATAGACATTTGTTAAGACTTTCTCTTTTCCCTGTTTCATAACTGGCTGTGACCATCACTATCTCTTCATATCTTACTTTCTTCATTTGTCACAGAAGCACACTGGTCTAGGGTAGCAGCTGGCAATCTACAGCTCATGGGCCAATCTGGCCCTCCACCCATTTTGTAAATAAAGTTTTATTGGAACACAGCTATGCTCACTTGTTTACATATTGTCTGTGGCTGTGTTGGGGCTACATCAGGAGATCTGAGTGGTTGCAGAGATGGTATAGCTCACAAGTCTAAAATAGTTATTATCTGACCCTTCATAGAAAAGGGTGCCAATTGCTGGTCTCTTCGAACTCTGAGATCTTTATACTCCTGATGTTCTTAATCTTCTGGGAAACACCCACACAATGTTCACTGCTCTGTGTAATAACAAGTGGCCAATTGATTTTCTTGAATTTCTTTGAAGTTTCATAATAGGCCATGAGTTGACTATGGTTAAGGAGTTTATCGGAGAAGGCAATGGCACCCCACTCCAGTACTCTTGCCTGGAAAATCCCATGGATGGAGGAGCCTGGTAGGCTGAGGTCCATGAGATCTCTAAGAGTTGGACACGACTGAGCGAGTTCACTTTCACTTTTCACTTTCATGCATTGGAGAAGGAAATGGCAACCCACTCAGGTGTTCTTGCCTGGAGAATCCCAGGGACGGGGGAGCCTGGTGGGCTGCCGTCTATGGGGTCACACAGAGTCAGACACGACTGAAGCGACTTAGCAGCAGCAGCAGCAGCAGGGAGTTTATACTAATGGTTTATTCATTTCCCCATGACTTTCCAGCCTTCTCTCCCAAAGGATTTAAGCCCTAAAGGGTATAATTGCTGTCGCCCACCTTGAGATTTGCTGTAACTTTTCCTTGACACCAGTTCTAGGAGGGGACTGCTTTTACACTGCACTTCAAGCATGCTTGGCTTTGGAATCGATGAATGTTTCCAGCTGGTATTGCTCTAGCTTCAATGTCACAAAACATCAGCTGAGAACCGGAGGTGGAGAAGGAGGGCGGCAGGTTCCTTATTTCTCCAAGGAGTCTCTTCCCTTTTTAAGCTCCCTGCCTACACAATTCCACAAAGGACTGTGTTTCAGAAGCGAGAAAACGTGGTATAATTGAGAGAACATAGAGTTTGGCTCCCGAGAGAATTTGGTTCACGTTCCATACCTGCCACTTACTAGTTCCATGACTTTGGATGAGTAACATAATCTTTCTGCACCTCAGTTTCCTCATTTGTGAAGGGGAATTATTGATTACTGCCTCATAAAATAGAGTGAATAACAGTGGCCATTTAATACATATTATTTGAATACCTGTTATATACCAGGTATTATTCTAGGTCTTGGGAAAACAGTAGTAAACAAAAATAGAAACAAACAAACAAAAATCTCTTTTCTTATGGATCTCATGTTCTATGGGGGGATAGACAAGTAAATAATGTAGTGATGAATGCAATGAAGAAAAATCAAGCCTGGTAAAGGAACAGAGATGATGGAAGGGTGACAGTTTATTTAATAGAATGGTCAGGGACATCCTCTTTAGGGAGATGACAACTGGATAAGCCCTGGAGGAAGTGAGGGAGAGAGACAAAGGGATATTTGAGAGAACAATGTACTGAATCAAAGCAGCCTCTTGTGCAAAGTCCAGGAAGCAAGGTCTGCCTGGTGTTCAAGCAGAGCATGTGGGCCAGGATGGCTGGAGCTAAGGTGGGGTGGTGGTGCTCAGACTTGAGGTTGAGGCAGCAGGCAGGGCATGAGTCATTTAGGGCCCCAGGGCCATGAAGAAGCTCAGGATTCTATTCTACAGGGAGTGGGAAGTCAAAGGAGGGATTTGAGCGGGGATGTGACATGCTCTGACTTATGTTATAAAATAATTCTGGCTGTTGTAATGGAGCACAGACTGTGAACTATTGTTTAAAGTCTTGTTATCATTTGTTGTTCACAGTACACGCTGAATACCCAACATGGTACGTGTGGGCCTGCTTAGCCACTTCAGTCATGTCTGACTCTTTGTGACCCCATGGACTGTAGCCCGCCAGGCTCCTCTGTCCATGGGGATTCTCCAGGCAAGAATACTGGAGCGGGTTGCCATGCCCTCCTCCAGGGCATCTTCCCCGCCCAGGCAGGCATCGAGCTCACTTCTTCTGCATTGCAGGCAGAAGCTTGGCTGACTGAATCACCGAAGAAGCTCACCTACTATGGTACCAGGGCCTATTTAGAGGGACAGCTGTAGCAAGATGAAGTGAGGCTAGTCGGGCAAACAGTCTGATTGCTGGAGGGTGATGGGAGAGCTGCTTCCTGCTGGAGAGGTGGTTCGCATCCAGCAGGTCCGGGTGAGGACACCTTGATCTCTGGCCAACGCTCTGTTTCCCAGCTGATGAGGCTATCCAGTCGTCCCTCTTGGTCAGTCTTTAGCTGCAATTAGAGCCATGTGGGCTGGGTTGAACTATTTGCCATGTTTGAGACTGGCTCATAAAAATGAGAGATGATTACAAGTGCTTTAAAAAGACCAAACATCATTAAGCCTCCCAGACCTGCTCTCTGGAAAGCTTTCCGCCTGGGCCACGTAGCTGAGCCCCCTGGCCACACAGAGTGGCGTCGGTAGCACCTTGGTGGGGAGGAAAGTTCTCACGGCAGGGACTGAGGGGGTGACAGAGCAGTGTGTGGGATTAAAAATCGGGACCCAGAGTGTGGACCAGCTGCCCTGCGTTCGCAGTTATGGCAGTCCCCAAAGGGGAGCAGGGATGGGGTGAGGCGAGCCTGGCTTGCTGGCCAGAAGCTCAGTCTAAGTGACTGGCCTCCTGTGGGGTCAGCTTTGTCAGCCCAGGTCCCTGAGGAGTCACCCCACCTCCACCCCACCCCAGAGGATTCCCTGCTCAGCCTCCCACCTCCCTGTCGTAAGTGTCATTTCTACATCTGACTTTGGGGCCCCAGGCCTGCAGATGGGGAAGCTGCCCTGTTTGGTGCCCTACTTTCTGCCCGTGAGATCAGGTGGGGATTCCAGTAGGGTGACCCGCCACCCTGGTTTTTCTGGAGTTGAGGGGTTTCCCTGGATGTGGGACTGTCTGGTCTAAAACTGGGAAATTGAAAAAAAAAAAAGTAAAAGTGTTAACTGCTCAGTGGTGTCTGACTCTTTGCCACCCTATGGACTGTAGCCCACCAGGCTCTTCTCTCCATGGAATTCTCCAGGGAAGAATAGCCACTCCCTTCTCCGGGGAATATTCCTGACCCTGGGATTGAACCACAGTCTCCTGCATTGTCCAGCAGGTCCGGGTGAGGACACCTTGATCTCTGGCCAACGCTCTGTTTCCCAGCTGATGAGGCTATCCAGTCGTCCCTCTTGGTCAGTCTTTAGCTGCAATTAGAGCCATGTGGGCTGGGTTGAACTATTTGCCATGTTTGAGACTGGCTCATAAAAATGAGAGATGATTACAAGTGCTTTAAAAAGACCAAACATCATTAAGCCTCCCAGACCTGCTCTCTGGAAAGCTTTCCGCCTGGGCCACGTAGCTGAGCCCCCTGGCCACACAGAGTGGCGTCGGTAGCACCTTGGTGGGGAGGAAAGTTCTCACGGCAGGGACTGAGGGGGTGACAGAGCAGTGTGTGGGATTAAAAATCGGGACCCAGAGTGTGGACCAGCTGCCCTGCGTTCGCAGTTATGGCAGTCCCCAAAGGGGAGCAGGGATGGGGTGAGGCGAGCCTGGCTTGCTGGCCAGAAGCTCAGTCTAAGTGACTGGCCTCCTGTGGGGTCAGCTTTGTCAGCCCAGGTCCCTGAGGAGTCACCCCACCTCCACCCCACCCCAGAGGATTCCCTGCTCAGCCTCCCACCTCCCTGTCGTAAGTGTCATTTCTACATCTGACTTTGGGGCCCCAGGCCTGCAGATGGGGAAGCTGCCCTGTTTGGTGCCCTACTTTCTGCCCGTGAGATCAGGTGGGGATTCCAGTAGGGTGACCCGCCACCCTGGTTTTTCTGGAGTTGAGGGGTTTCCCTGGATGTGGGACTGTCTGGTCTAAAACTGGGAAATTGAAAAAAAAATAAGTAAAAGTGTTAACTGCTCAGTGGTGTCTGACTCTTTGCCACCCTATGGACTGTAGCCCACCAGGCTCTTCTCTCCATGGAATTCTCCAGGGAAGAATAGCCACTCCCTTCTCCGGGGAATATTCCTGACCCTGGGATTGAACCACAGTCTCCTGCATTGTGGGTGGACTCTTTACTATCTGAGCCACCAGGGAAGCCCCAACAAAACTGGGAACGTCCCAGGCTAACCAGAACAAGAAGGTCCCCCTAGCGGGCTGTCTAAACTGTGGCTTCATTGAGAGCAGGGGCTGTGTTTTGTTTCTGGGTTGCTAACTGTTGTATTGAGATATGATTATATGCCATCAACTGGCCTATTTGAAATATATTCTTCAATGAGTTTTAGTACATTTACAGTTGTGCCACGGTCATCATAATCCATTTTAGAACATTGTCATCACCCTCAAAAGTAACCCCATGCCCATTAGCAGTCATTCCCCATTTCAGTACCTAAATCTTACTTGCACCCTGTGACCCCAGCCTTGAACCAAGTTCATCTACTTCATCTCTATAGATTTGTCTATCCTGGGCATTTCACGGGCTTCCCTCATAGCTCAGTTGGTAATGAAGATCCAACCAGTCAATTCTAGAGGAACTCAACCCTGAATAGTCATTGGAAGGACTGATGTTGAAGCTGAAATTCCAATACTTTGGCCACCTCATGAGAAGAGCTGACTCATTTGAAAAGACCCTGATGCTGGGAAAGATTGTGTCTTTCCTGGTGGCGCACGCATTGCTCAGCCAAGATGGATGCTAGCGAGAGGGATTCTGGGAAGTGGATGGACACATGGTGTCTCCTTTTGACCTTTCCCGAACTCTTCCCGTTGGTGGTGGCTTATTAGTTCCGTATTCCTTACCAGGATCTCCTATCATAAAACAACTCATGTGAATGGTTACTGTGGTGCCTGACCAGGGTGGGCGGTTTCAGTCAGTGTGCTTCCCCTAACAAGACTACTTCATAGTGCCTGTCTTTGTAGTGTGTGACTGCTGCTGATGTCTCTTTTTTTAACCATGAACATTTATGTATTTAACATGCAAGAGTTTATTCTGGTCATATATATTTATTTAAAGAAAGTCTCTGTGAAAAAAGTTTCTTTCTTTCTTAATCTTTATGTATTTGACTGTGCTGGGTCTTATGTGTTGCCACACATGGGATCTTCAGTCTTCCTTGTAGCATGTGGGTTCTTTTAGTTACTGCAGTCAGGATCTTTAATAGCATGCAGACTCTTAGTTGTGGCATATGAGATCTAATTCCCTGACAGAGGGATCAAACCCAGGCCCCCTGCATTGGGAGCATGGAGTCTTAACCACTGGACCACCAGGGAATATTTTTTTAAATATTATTTTAATTTTTAAACTAGGCTTCCTGGAGGTCACCCCTGGGTCAGCCTAGTTTAGTGGTCAACAATGACTGGCTTCAGTCCTAGGCCAGGAAATCTTCCACTCTTTGTTGATGGATTTGTTTGTTGATGGGAGAATGCATTCAAAGTTCAGGCAATTTTTGCATTTCTGCTCCAGCCTTTACTTTCAGTGTGTTCAAGGCCTTATATTCACATTGGGTCTATAGATACCTAGAACTGCTCCAGTTTCTCCTTAGCATGTATGAAACCTTACACATTACCAAGGATCCCATAGTGGGTCTCATCTTTTGTTCCCAAGGACTCCTTTTAAAATTTCTGGCTTATCTGTAGCCCTGTTGCCTGCCCTAACCAGTATTACGACCTTAGGCCAGCTGCGTAGTGGCCTTCCTGGATAGTTTACTATTGTTCCCCTAGATTGTCTCTCTATTGTTTTTGACAATGACTCTGGGCAGTATCCAGAGAAAATTTTCTACACTCAGCGTCAAATTAAATCAGTCCACTCTGGCAAGTCATCCTTCTGGCCTGGCCTGATGGAATTATTCCAGGGAGTTGGGGGCTAGAGGGTAGGAGCAGCTTGAGCCTAAAATGATACAGATTCTCACTGTTCTTGATATGGTTCAGTAATTCTTCTTATATTACCATTTCTCAGTTTGATGTATGCCTTTGGTTAATTTTCAGAGGCCCCAAATAGTTGTTTTTGACAGTTTCATTCAGTTTTATTGTTGCTTTTAGGGAAGAGGGTTTGCTAAGCAATTTAGGAATTCCAGAAGTTCCACCTCTGAACTTAAAAGTTTCATTATTTTTGGCATGTTTATTTTTATTTAACTTCTAAAATTCCCTAACTAGACCATAGCCTCCTTTGGGCAGACACTATATCTTTTTTTTTTTTCTTAATAGTATCCATCCTAATAAATGGCTGGATGGCATCACGGACTCGATGGACTTGAGTCTGAGTGAACTCCGGGAGATGGTGATGAACANATCTGATGCGAAGAACTGACTCATTGGAAAAGACCCTAATGTAAGCTAGGAAAGATTGAAGGCAGGAGGAGAAGGGGATGACAGAGGACGAGATGTTTGAAGGGCATCATGACTCAGTGGGCATGAGTTTGAGTAAGCTCCGGGAGTTGTTGATGGACAGGGAAGCCTGGCGTGCTGCAGTCTATGGGGATGCAGAGTCGGACACGACTGAGAGACTGAACTGAACTGAACTGAATGCTTTCAAGGTCCATTCATGTAGTAACATCCTTTTTATCACTGAATAATAATCCGTTGTATGGAGACACCACATCCATTCATCAGTTGTTGGACATTTGGGTTGTTTCTACTTCTTGGTAATTAAGAATAATGCTGAGATGGTTCTTCATGTACGAGTGTTTGTGTGGACATCTGTTTTCATTTTTCCTGGGTAGATATCTGAGAGTGGGACTGTGGGTCGTGTGGCAACTCTGTTTAATCATGTGAGAAACTGTCGGAGGTTTTCTAAAGCAGCAGCTGCATTTTACATTCTCGCAGCAGTGTGTGAAGGTTCAGATTCTACACCATCACCAGCTCTTGTGTTGTCCTGTCACTAGCCATCCTAGTGAGTGTGAGGATTATTTCATGGTGTCTTGGTTTACATTTTCCTGATGGTTAATAATTGGGGGTTGCGTTTTATTCTCTCTTATATCTAAGCACCTGGCACATTGACTGGGGCAACATTGGTGCTGAATATGTGATAACTGAATTCTAAGTGCTAGGATGAATCCCACTAGACTCCCATGGCTAAAGGGTGCTGAAACAGATGGCCAGAGTGGGTGGATTTAAGAAAGCTCCTGATGCATATATAAGGCAGTCAAGACAGATGAAGGGGCCTTTCTCCCTGCTACTGGATACGGTTTTGTCATCCAAAGATGGTGTGCTTTGCTGCCAGAGATGTGTGTTCAAGACTCCTGCTGAGGCCCCAGTCCTCACTGTGGTGGGAAAGCAGCAAAATAGTTTTGACTAGTTTGATCATGAACAAAGGGACAGCTCATGGAGGAGCGTGTAGGACACCCTCCATTTAGATTTTTATCCTGATGATCCATGTGAACCACTGTGGTCCTACAGGCAAGGCAGTGATGGAGGTAGGCCTGCATTTTAGGAAGTCCTTTGGCAGCGGCATAGAGAACAGATTACACCCAGAGCCAGCCTGCCTCGTGGAAGAGTGTTGTAAGAAGACAGGTTACATGGAATGGAGGCTGGACAGAGGTAGCAAGAGGTGGGGCTCCAGGGTGATGGGGAGTTAGATTCCTCCAGCAAGTGACTCATAACACTCTGAGGCCACGGACGCCTCTGCAAATATGATGAAACCGAAGACCTTTTCCTTAGAAATAAAGCACTCAGGATTCAGTGTGCAGTCTTTCAGGTGGCAAGAGAACTGCTTAGAGCCCGAGATGTCCTCATCTCATCTTGCTGGGGGCGGCCAGCAGGTCACTGTCTCTCTCCAAGCTTTGCTTTCCACTCTGTAAGTAAGGAGGCCATGCCAGATAATCTAACAACTTTTTCCTGTCCTGAGGATCTCTGCTGGAATAGGAAATGGCAACCCACTCCAGTATTCTTGCCTGGAAAATTCCATGGACAGAGGAGTCTGGCAGGTCCGTGGGGCTGCAAGGAGTTGGACGCGACTGAGCGCAGCATGCCACGGAGGATGTCTGCTCCCTAATAGTCCTCAGGAGCATTCCCTGTAGGGGTCAGGTTTGGAAGTCTCCCACCCAGGGCGGGACCCAGGGAAATGAGTCAGTGTGTGAGTGTCAGTGAGTCAGTAAGCTTGACAGTGTCAGAAACTGAGTGTTAGGAGCTGCTTTGTTTTTATTGCATATTTCTAAAGAAAAAAGGCATAAAAATGTATTTCCCACCTTATAAATAATGCATCTGTCAGAAGTGGCCTGGAGAATTATTGCCTGTTGTCTGGCTTCACATGTGTTTATAACTTTCTCAAGGGTTTGGATTATTTCAGAACTCAGATTCAAGCATTTGGCTGGAAAATTTGGTTTGATTTATAGTCATCATGTTCCTTCAAAAGTAACTGTTCTCAGCATGCTGCCATTATCCCTTCTGCTGGGATGGTGAGAATTTCTTCAGTGTTCTGAAGCTTCTGCTCTGTGGGGCTGGGGTGGGGGCAAAGTGTCAGGTGGACACGGATTCTCTGGGCTCCAGCTCTTGTTTGAGACTAGCCAGGGTGATCTAAAGTGCTTCAGGCAAAGCAGTTTACCTTTAGGAAGTTTCACTCATGGAAAAATGTAGTTGTGGAATAGATTTTTAGAATGTCTTTAGCACCAACATTTTATAATATAGGGTGGCTTTGCTGCAGACTGTGTTTGTTACTTACAGGCAATGATTCTCCAAACTGATCATCACCCCATGCTAAGCTGGCTGGATAATAATCAACTGCCACTGCTGTTTAATTGCTAAGTCGTGTCCAACTCTTTTGCGACCCCATGGACTGTAGCTCGCCAGGCTCCTCTGTCCATGGGATTTCCCAGGCAAGAATACTGGAATAGGTTGCCATTTCCTTCTCCAGGGGATCTTTCTGACCTAGGGATCGAACTCAAGTGGATTCGATCCACTTGGCAGGTGGATTCTTTACTACTGAGCCACCTGGGAAGACCTCAGAGCTAATTAAAAATGCAAATTCCAGGTTTTCAGGAGCAGAGATTCTAATTTATGGGGTCTGGGATGGGTGGGACATATGTATCTTTTAAAATCTCATTTACTAATTTAAAAAATCTGTTTAAAATTATATTTTTGCTTCCACGCTTTTGTTGTTCAGTTGCTCAGTCATATCTGACTCTTTGTGGCCCCATGGACTGCAGCACGCCAGGCTTCCCTGTTCTTCACTATCTCCCAAAGTTTTTTCAAACTCATGTCCATTGAGTCAATAATGCCACCCAACCATCTCATCCTCTGTGCCCATTTCTCTTCCTAGACTCAGTCTTTCCCAGCATTAGTTTTTCCAGTGAGTCAGCTCTTCCCATCAGTTGGCCAAGGTATCGTGGCTTTAGCCTCAGCATTGTCAGGAAGCATGGAACAGGAGGCTTCCTGTGTGCTGTTTTGGATCTGTCAGGACTTCTCTGTTCCTTACTAATCCCTGAATATTCAGGAATTAAGAGGAGAGGCGAGCCTCTCCCGGGGGCTGGGGAATCCAGGCATTTCCTTCGTTAGTTTTTCTATACGGTGATAAGTACCCTCTTCCTTTTTATGAACCATATGGTAAAAGTGGTTATTTACAACTCACTCTCTTTCATATGGATGACCTCATGTTTCCTTGATAACTTGTAAGTTTTTATTTTATCTCTGCTGAAAATAGCTATCTTGTAAGACAGTATAAATACCTACACAATGTTGAATAAAACACCTCTGCTCCATCATAGCTTTGGTCCCCGGGTCTTGCTTTCTCTCTCTCTTTCCCTCTCTCTCTCTTTTTCAGGATGATCCCCTGGAGTGCAGAGGCTCTCTGAGTTCACTTTCCTGCCTGGGCTTCTAAGGCCCTCTTGAGAAGGCACTCTGCACCTTCACCCCATCAAGAGGGTGCCTGAGGCCTCCGTGAACAGAGCAAGCCCCGTGCAGGGGCTTTATTGACTTTCTGCATAAACCAAGGACTATCAGCCTCTTTCTTTCTCCCTTACTTTCTTATGAATCTACTCCGGACCACCAGGTTCCAGTCCATTAAAGGACCTCAACACAGCATCAGTCCTTCCAATAAATATTTAATTTTGATTTCCTTTAGGATTGACTGGTTTGATCTCCTTGCAGTCCAAGGGACTCTCAAGAGTCTTCTCCAATACCACAGTTAAAAAGCATCAATTCTTTGGTGCTCAGCCTTCTTTATGATCCAATTCTCACATTTGTACATTAGTACTGGAAAAACCATAGCTTCCACACTGCCTCTCTCTAACTCACTAAGGTGATTCTAGTGTTTGTCCAGGTTTGGGAACTATGCTTTCAGGTAAACATTACTGTATTTCAATTCAGTTTAATGAGACTTTATGAAGTATCTAATATGTGTGAGGTGTTTTGCCCCAGAAGATTAAACAGAAACAATTTCTGCTTTAATTCACAGTTTGGTTGTGAAGGAAAGCAGGTAAAAATGAATCTCTAGTGTGAGAGATGCCATAATAAACATGTAACAGATGCAGAGGAGGAAACGATTAAAGTGGGCTGGAAATGAGAAGACAGGAGACAGGGCTGGTGAGTCAACAGATCCAGGCTTAGAAAGAGGATGCTACTTGGTCACAGAACTTGTTCTTTGCGTTTCAGATCCTGGTTCTGGGTAACAGCTGATGTCCCCTTCAAATAATGACCCAAGCACTACAGTCATTCTAACAAAAATCAGAGATGATGCAAGAATTGGCTGATGTAACGTCACATCATTTTGGAAATTCTTGCTGATTTATTATGTATGAACGAGAACTAGGTAATATAAATGTGGGAAGGAGGAAATAAACTTGTTCTTGTATACTGATGATCTGCTTGTGTATTAGAACACTGAAAAGAACAACCTGAAAAACTATGGGAAGTAACATGACAATTTCATAGGTGAAAACACAGTGCAAAATACAAAAATCTCTAGTGTCAGAAAGCAGACCAGTGGTTGCCTTGGAATGTGGCGGAAGGGTTAGGAGGCAGATTACAAAAGGGCACAAGGAAATTTGGGAGGGTGATGGATATGCTTATTCACTGCCTTATTTGCGACGGAAGTAGATATGTCGAATACATCAAAGTCTCAACTTAAATAACTGCAGTTCACTGGATCTCAATAAAGCTGTAAAAGAAAATGCAGTTCCTGTTTATCAGTAACAATTATTAACAGATAGAAAATACAAGGGAAATCCCATTTGTGATGGCAATAAAACCCATAAAGTATCTGGAATGACCACAGCAAAAAGGTGAGAGCTTATGTTACTGAACACCAGTTCGTGTGCCAGATGCACAGTGAGGCCAGACAAACCTCAACTTTGGAGTCTGGAGTAGAGAAAGTCTTATTGCAGGGCCATGCAAGGAGACAGGTGGCTCATGCTCAAAAAACCCAACTCCCCAAAGGGTTTCAGCAAAGCCTTTTTTAAAGGCAAGGTGAGGCAGGGGTGCAGTTGGTTGTTGCAGACTTCTTGGTGTCATAACCCGTTATTTCTGCAGCTGTCCCCATGAGTCAGATTATGATATTTCTCTAACCATCTAAAACAAGTATTATTCACTGTTGTGCAACTTTTTCTCTCTGTATGAATGGACTCCTAAAGGTCAGAGCCCTGCGAATGGGCTCTCCTGTATATTTCAGGCTACAGGCAACCCTGTTTGTACAAAAGGTGCAGAGCCAGCATGACCAAGCACAGGCAACAATAGCTCAAGGAACCGATCTAATAACAAGTCAGATCTGTTCTTCGCTATAACATTTATATAAAGAAAAGTACAAAGCTTTACTGAAGGTCAAAAAGGAGACTGGAATGGATGGAGAGGTATCCATGCTACGTTCCTGGATGGAAAGACTGCCCCAAGGAGTCATTCTTCTTAAACTGGCAGATTCGAAACAATGTCAATCAAAGGGGCTTCCCTGGCAGCTCAGCTGGTAAAGAATCCGCCTGCAACGCAGGAGACCTGGATTTGATTCCTGGATTAAGAAGGTCAATCCAAAGAACAGACTTGTTTTCTTATCTGGAGGGTGGGGCTGGGGGTGGAGAGGAGCAGAGGACTTGAGCCAATGAGGCAGCTGTGCCTGCTACCAGCTCTCTTGTTTTCTGTGTTCTGATGCTTTGATATCCAAGGCCTTGCTGGCCTTTTGCAGGGTTAGCCAGTTCCTAGAGCTTTGTTGAGACAAAATTCACTTAACATAAAAGTAACTATTTTAAAGTGAATGATTTCAGGGGTATTTAACGTATTCACAGGGTTGTGTGAGTACACCTCTATCTAGTTCCAAAATGTTTTCATTAGTCCAAGGGAACACCCTGTGGTCACGAAGCAGTTATGTCCCCCCAGTTTCAGGCAGCCACCAGAGTAGATGTCTCTTTATATTTACCAGTTCTGGATATTTCACATCTATGGAGAAGGCAATGGCACCCCACTCCAGGACTCTTGCCTGGAAAATCCCATGGGCGGAGGAGCCTGGTGGGCTGCAGTCCATGGGGTCGCTAAGAGTCGGACACGACTGAGCGACTTCACTTTTCACTTTCATGCATTGGAGAAGGAAATGGTGACCCACTCCAGTGTTCTTGCCTGGAGAATCCCAGGGACGGGGGAGCCTGGTGGGCTGCCGTCTATGGGGTCACACAGAGTCGGACATGACTGAAGTGACTTAGCAGCAGTAGCAGAGCTTTCCCAGGAGTGTGTCTCAAATGCAAACCAACCAACCACCTCTCCCTTCACCTGTCACCTCCATTGTTGGCTTCTCACTTTTCAGGCCTCTATCTATCTCCCTTCCATAATCACCCCAGGGCCAGGGCCAGTCACCAGACAACTGTTTGGGACAGTTCCGAAGTCCCAGAGCTTACTGAAATTATTCAAAGTAGCCAATCAGAAACTTGCTTACCTGCCTTACCTGATCCCTGCACACACGTGAGCACACACACACACACCCCCACACCCCACCCCCGACCAAGAGGTCACAATAAAAGCTCTTACCCTTAGTTTCCCCGATTCTCTCTGCTTCCTGATTGATGGCCAATGCTTCCCGCTATGTGGCCGCCCTTTGTCTTAGGTTCTCTGAATACCACAAAATATCTTTTTATAAAAAAATTTTTAATTGGAGGATAATTGCATTATCGTGATGGCCTCTGCCATACATCGACATGAGTCAGTCATGGGTATACATATGTGCCATCACTCGTAAGCCTCCCTGCCACCTCCCTCCCCATTCCACCCCTCTAGGCCGTCCTAGAACACCAGCTTTGGATTCCTCGTGTCATACAGCAGGGCTTCCCTGGTGGCTCAGATGGTAAAGAACCTGCCTGCAGTGTGGGAGAGCTGGGTTCTCTCCCTGGGTCGGGAAGACAGCCAATTCCCACTGGCTGCTACTGAAAAGATCAGTAGCAGTTGTTTCCTGATCTTGGACTTAACAGTACCTAAACAGTAATCAAATATAGCTTAAGTCTGTGGTGGGCAGAATTCTAAGGATGGCTCCCTTGAGATCCCTGCCCAGATTATTCAATCAGACTCTAACTTAGCTACTGCTGTGAAAGGACTTTGCAGACACAAATAAAGTTCTGGGTTGCTTGGCCTTAAGACACAGACATTATTTGAGGGGCCTGATGCAACCAGGGGAGACCTTTAAAAGCAGAGAGTTTTCTCTGGCCAGTGGCAGGAGAGGAAGCCATGGGGAGACAGGCTCCTGCTGGCTTTGAGGAAGAAGCAGTAAGCTGTTACACTGCAACATACTGTGGAGGACACGTGCCACCAAACCAGGAAAGGGACCCTAGCCTCAGATAAAAACCGTGGCTCCACTGACACTATCGTTTCAGCCCCTGAGACCTGAGCAGAGGATTCAGGTCAGCTGTACCCGAGCCTGCTTATCCACAACAACAATAAATGTGTGTCGTTTTACAGCAGCTGAGTTTGTGGTGATGTGTTATGGCAGCAAAAAATGATGGTTAGGAGGATGCCTCCTACAGCCAGACTGGGTTCAAATAGCCACTCTGGCACCTCCTGGCTATATGAGCTTGACAAAATTACTTAGCCTAAGTTCCTTCATCTAGAAAGTAGGGGTAAGTATAGAACCTGCCTCATGGTTTAGTTGAAAGTTAGACTGTGTGAGTTAATGCATGGAATGCATGCATACAATGCTTCGAATACATCTGGTACAGAGTGAATGCTCTATAACTGTTAGTCATTTTTGCGCCTCCAAATTTAGATGGAAAAGTAATCTGTTGAAAATAACCAAAGTGAAAGTGTCAGTTGCTCAGTTGTGTCTGACTCTTTGTGACCACACGGACTGTAGCCCGACAGGCTCTTCCATCCATGGAATTCTCCAGGGAAGAATACTGGAGTGGGTTGCCATTCCCTTCTCCAGGGGATCTTCCCGACCCAGGTATCGAACCCAGGTCTCCTGCATGGCAGGCAGATGCTTTACTGTCTGAGCCACCAGGGAAGAAAAAAAAAAAAACAAGGAGAAGTGTAAAAGAAGAAGAACGAGAGGGTTGACTCTGTCAGATGTTTTTTATTAATAAAAAGCAAACTTATGAAGCTATGATAATTAAATCAATATGATAATGATTCAATAGAACTGATAACCAAATACACACATGCACACACATGTATTCACTCATTTAACAAATATTTATCAAATGGGTGCTATTCTATACACTGGGGATATGACAATAAAAGAAAACCAAAACATAACAGATGAAGTTCTTTTTCTTAGGAATTTTTAGTCTAATAGACAGAGCCAGACAATAAATAATATATAGCATTAAATAAATAAAGTATATAACGTTATGGTGGGGGATGAACATTACATAAAAAACCTGTTAGAATGAGGCCTGGGGAGAGATGGACTGCTGTTTTAGATAGAATGGTGGGAGGCAGGAGGGGCTTTTAATAAGGGGATAAGGAGTCATGCAAGTCACAGGGGGGGAGTGTCCAGGTAGAAGCAGAAGGAACAAGGGCTGAGGCTGTGGTGGGCACAGGTGACCTGTGCCAAGTTGAGATGTTTGCAGAAGAACAAACGAAGGAAGCCGGTGGCTAAAATGAGACTTGGCTGAGTTTTTAACCAGAGAGTTGCCAGATAAAATATGATACCATTGATATTTTAATTTCAGAGACACAATGAATAATTTTTTTTTTTTAGTATAAGTGTGTCCCATGAAGTACTTGGGAAATACTTATGCTACAAATTTATTTACCTGTCTCCAAAATTCAATTTTAACTGGGTGTCCTGCATTTTTGTTTGCTAAACTTGGCAACCTTATCTGAAGAAGATGGTTATGAAATAATATTAGATTTTAAAATCACTGTTATAGACCAAATGTTTGCATGCCTCCTCACAGTTCATATGTTAAAATCCTAACCTCTCAGTGAGATGGATTTAGGAGGTGGGGCCTTTGGAAGGTGATTAGGTCATGAGGGTGGCGCTCTCATGAATGAGATTAGTGTCCTTATAAAAGAGACTTCAGAGCACTCCCTTAGCTCTTCTGCCGTTTAAGGACACAGTGAGATGACCAGGAGGTGAGCTCTCACCAAACACCAAATTTGCTGGCATCTTGATCTTGGATTTTGCAGCCTCCAAACCGAGAAATAAATGTTTGTGTATTCAGGCACTCTTGTATTTTGTCATATAAGCCTAAATGAACGAAAACAATCATGATACAAAATTAGGTTTGTCCAATTTGTTCAAATCGGTATTCTAAACACCTAGAAGAATGCCCTTGGTAGATACTGAATGATTGTTGAATTACTGAATTAATTCTACATGTGTTACTTTTAAATCAGGACAACTTCAATTCAACCACAGGGAGAAGTTGCTACTGTAGGTAAGTTCACAACCTATGGGGCTTAGAAGGGAAAGAGGAGAGAGTTTGCAGGAGGACCTCTGGGTGCCAACTGCCATGTCCGTCCCAGCAGTGGAGGCTGAGTGCTCATCTGAGGCTTCCATACGGTGGGTGCGGGTTCCGTGGGGTTTGGCTTGGGTGGTGTAATTCTGAGATCATCAGATGTAGGGGACCACAGCAGGACCGGATGACTGAGGACACTGGGAGATGAATAAGGGCCTCTACGTGAGTCTGCGTGAACTCCGGGAGATGGTGATGGACAGGGAGGCCTGGCGTGCTGCGATTCATGGGGCTGCAAAGAGTCGGGCACGACTGAGCGACTGAACTGAAATGAAAACTGGGTAGGTCTGCGTGCCGGGAGCCAGCGTGAGGAATCCTGCCCATGACAAGGTCATGAGGAAGGAAGCCTGACAAAACGCAAGGACGTGATCAGGCTTCAGGGGTTCCCCCTGGAATTTCCTGAGCATGTACCCCCCAAACCAAAAATCTGCCGGCCTTTGTACTCTGCTTTTCCACTCTTCTGATATTCTCTGGAAAAAGTCAAATCAGGGCTTTAGTCTTCTGCATTTGAAAGGGATGTTTCAGTTAAACCCCTCTGATAGCTCTCTAGCTTGCCTAACAGGTTCCCCGGGACCTCTTACAGCTCGTGAATTGCTTATAGCCCCCCAATCGAGAGAGGCACAAAGCTTAAAAGCATCTTAAAGATACAGAGCCTTTTCTAAAGAGTTAAAAATTACATTGGTAGAGGGTTTTCACTGTTGACTCAATGATTGCTGCCAGGCCTCCATATTTATCTTTTAGGCACCTGGGAGGATGTTAATCAATGTAAACGGGATATGGAAAAGACATATAGTAGTTTTGATGTTAGCAACACTAGACTTTTGAGTTAATTACTTTTCTTTTGTTATAAATCACTGTACTCTTTTACTTGTTATAAACTGCTGTATCTTTGCTATGTAAGAATGTAACTTTAGTGGCTTTCTGAGAGTGGCACCAGACTTTGAGAAGAACAACACAAATAAGCCTTCTGGTTGACAAACCTTATCAGAAAAGGACTGTAAAATGTTAATTGGCCCTTTTGGCTGGAAGATGATGTAAATTACCTAAGGCTTGTGTATATACAACTAGGTATGCAGAGAGAAAAGCCTGGTTTTGATAAGAGTCTGGGCTGCTAACACTGCATAACTTTGTGTTACCCATTGATCTCCATGTATTATCAAAAGTATAAAAAGCCTTCTGAACAAGGATTCACCAGTTTCTCGGACTAGTTTCTCAGACTAGTTTCTTGGGAATCTGGCTCTCTCATGTCTCTCTCTCTCTCTTTTTCTCCCTCTCCCTCCCTCTCCTCTTTACTCTAATTTCAGGCTGAATTCCCATCTGAAGAGGGGCAGCTCACCAAGTCTACTTACTTGTCCTGGCTTCTAAGATCCACGCGAAAGGGAGCCTAAGGCGGGGCACCCTTCGATATTCAAGTGGGCGCCGGTGGCCCAACGTAGATGGTGGAGATCTTTTGTCCTGAGATTTTATTGGTCTTCCCCGTAAGCCAAATTATTCAGTTTCTTTTCTCCGCTAAATTTTCCTACTATACTATTATTTCTTAATCTAATCTTATATTAATTAATAAATAAGTTTTTTCCTCGCCTATCCGCCTCCCCTTCGAATCACCTTGGATCCACCGGGACAGGACCCTGGCATCTGGGGTTTGCAGGAGTCTGCTTCAGGCTGCAAGTGGCCTGCCTAGGGACCTACAGTGTCTTGAAGACAGTCTGAGTCACTTGCATCCTCCCATGCCCCTGGGTTAAGTATTTAGGGGAAATGGGGCATTTCAATTCTTTCAAAAGCATCATAATGGATTCTGGATTAGTCCCTAAAAAGTATTTGCCTTGAATGGACTGACCCCCTCGTGGCCTGCAATCTTATAATTGCCAGAGATTTGGAGTGTACTATTAGCAAGCATAACACTTCAATAATGCATCCTCCTGTTGGCAGTCACAGCTTCCAGAATTCCAAACCTCAATGTCTGTGTTCTGGCTCATGTTAGAAAACAAACAAAAGAGCAAAAGGCAACAGCTGGAGAGTGGCAGTGAAACCCTCATCGGTATCTTTTTCTGTGGCTTTGCAGGAGCAAAATCCTGGACAGTTACTGATCAGCCTGACAGTGTAGGTGGGCCTTTGTGTTCTGTTTATGAGGGTGTCTTTTGCTCTAGGCTACTCCTCATTCATCCTCAAACCCCCAGGCCAGTCCACTGCCCAGCACTTAGCAGACCAGGACCACACAGGCTTGTCAGTCTCAGTTGGATGCTGCAGGCAGTCCTGCCAACTGACAAGTGGAAACCACGCCTAAAACACCTCTCCTTAGAAAACAAACTCCTCTGCCCCACAGAGCGAATGGCACCATCCTGGGGAGTCCTGAAGGCCCTGTCTCCAGCCTGGGTCTTTGGGGGTAAACCCAGGAGAAGCTCCAGGCAGTGACAGGACCTCAGAGTCCCTGAGTGTCTAAGGCATCCTTCGTGGAAAGAGGGTCTGGCTGGTGGCTCAAATGGAAGCATCCCTTTTTTCCATATAGGGGTTGATTTCAGCATCCCAGAGACAAGCTTTTTCTGCAAAGAAGAGGGACTGAAGTCAGCTTTAGGGTCTCCCAGCTGAGAGATCCTCGTTTTGATCTATCCCTTTCTGCTTTAGTGACGGGTTTCCACCAGGAGAATCACATGGTGGGAGGTGGGGATTCAGACCTGGAGGGCTGGAGGAAGTCTGTAGTGGGAAAGCCATCAGCCACCACTTTCTTCCCCCCAGGGCCACCCCTCACTGATGAATCTGGGCGCTGTCTCACGTATGTGTTCATTCAGCAGATGTGTATTAAGCATGCATTCTCCGAGAACTCAGCTAGGGTCTGGGGCACAGAAAAGAAGTGAGGTTCTCCTGGGGCTCCCCTTGCTGACTGAGCCTGCCAGCTACTTTGCCTTGAGCTGGCATCCCAGCCCCTCCCTTCATTCACCAGGTGCTAACCATACTCACCTCCAGCTGTCTCTCCAGCACACCAAGTTTCGGTCTATCGGGGCTTTTGTGTGCGCTGTGCTATCTACCTAGGACTTTGCAAGATGGATTCCTTCTCTTCATACTGCCCTAAGATACCTCATTACCACCTTGGAGGGGTGCCCACAGACATACTTCTATACCCTTATTATTCAAAATTCACCTTCTAGCATTTGCTCAGCACTGTGCTGTTTGCTTCCCTCCCCCTGAAACTTAGTTCCGTCAGAGCAGAGGCCCTTTCGGCTCTGCCTGTGCTTTCTACCTGGAACATGGAACAGGACATGGCAAAAGGCAGGTGCTGGGGAGGAATGCATTGGCTGGCTGGGCATTCATGACCTCACCTGGCCTCTAGGGGCGCTCTGCTCAGCCAGAGGGATAAGCATTTTAACCCAGCCTTGCAATGTGGCAGACCGGGATTTGAACCCTGGGTTGGGAAAATCCCGTGGAGAAGGCAACCCACTCCAGTATTCTTGCCTGGAGTATTCCATGGACAGCGGAGTCTGGTGGGCTGCCGTCCATGGGGTCGCAAAGAGTAAGGCACGACTGAGTGACTAACATTTTCACTTTTGCTCATACAGGCTGATGTGTTTGGAAAGAAAAATTGTGAAGGAAAGATAGAAAACTCAGTTCATTCCAAAAGTTGACTGGTTAATCAAATGTGTATCCTAAGGTGACCCAAAGCCTCGTGGGTGTCTTGACTGCCACTGATACTGGTTGATCCTGCTTTCATTGGACATCAGGCAGCTGTGCCTCCTCACTGCCAGATTCAGAGGGACTTTCCGGCCTGCTGCCCAGCCTCCTTTCTGGATGAGTGTTCTCCATGTGCTTCCTGGCCCCGAGTTGCCCTGTGTATCCTTCTGCAGCTGTCCCGGCCTCTGGGGCTGATGTGGGCTTTTGCTCTGGCACAATGACTTTACAGAAAATGTCATGGGCTCTGGCTGTGCTGCACGGAGCAGCAGGCATCTCCACTGCATATTCTGCAGGAAGGCCTCTCACTTTGGTCCTGTTAGTCTCCCTTTCTGTAGCATGGTCACTAATTGACTTAGGGATGGTTTTCCTTTGTCTCACTATCTCATCTAACCCAGGGCCTACCCCAGCTGCACCTGGGGCCTCATGGCCTTGAAATGAAAGATGTCCACTCCCTATGTGGACTCTTGGGATGTTTGTTATAGAATTTCTGAGTTTTGTTGTCCTCAGTCTACAAAGTAGAGGTGATAAGCCCTGGCTCATGAAATTTTGTGAGGTCCAAAGAGATAGTAAATGTACAGACATTGCAAGAAGTGGGGGAAAGGCAGAGATGATGATCCTTGTGACCATCACCAGGTCTCTTTCCCCATTACCTGCTGAGCTCCTGATTGGCTGGTAGGGCTTTCAGGACTCTCTGAAAAATGGGTGATTTTCTGCCCATTCTTAGGGGGAGGGCACTCCCAGGTTTCCCCCAGGCAGGCAGTGTAGTGAAAGGCGAGGACATTAGACTGGGAGTCAGGACCCGGTATGAGCCTGACTCTGGGTGACTATAACCAAGTATCCCCCATGTGATCAAGCATTTCCTCTTCAGATCTGCTGTGCTGGGTTTTGCAGCCTGGGTGTCCTGAAAACTACAGGAAGCTGGAGAGCTGCTTTCAAGGACTGAGGAGGGGGATGTCGAGCCTTGCAGAGTGAGTGAGGGAGGGCTGTAGGCAGTGCTTGCCCTAACCTGAAGGTGGTTTTTTAGAGATAAGGTGATTGTTTGGATTCATGAAACCAATTTTGAGTGATCTCTGAAGCTGAATCCCTATTGACAGTAAGATCCACCGGCATTTTCCAAGCTCCTGAGAAAGCAGAAGGGGTTCTTTGCTTTGGTTATATTTGAGACAAGGAACAATAGACTGGTTCAGACTTGGGAAAGGAGTATGTCTAGGCTGTATATTGTCACTCTGTTTATTTAACTGCAATGCAGAGTACATCATGTGAAATGCTGGGCAGGATGAAGCACAAGTTGGAATCAAGATTGCCAGGAGAAATATCAGTAACCTCAGATAGGCAGATACCACTCTGATGGCAGAAAATGAAGAGGAAGTAAAGAGCCTTTTGATGAAAGTGAAAGAGAGTGAGAAATCTGGTGTAAAACAACATTCAATAAACAAAGATGATAACATTCTGTCCCATCACTTCATAGCAAATAGAAGGGGGAAAAGTGGAAACAGTGCCAGATTTTATTTTCTTGGGCTCCAAAATCACTGCAGCCATGAATTAAAAGATACTTGTTCCTTGGAAGGAAAGTGATGACAAACCTAGACAGCATATTAAAAAGCAGAGACATGACTGCAGAGAAAGGTCCATATAGTCAAAGCTATGGTTTTTCTATACTCATGTATGGATGTGAGAGTTGGACTGTAAGGCCGAGCACTGAAGAACTAATTCTTTCCAATTGTGGTGTTGGAGAAGACTCTTGAGAAGTCCCTTGAACTGCAAGGAGATCAAACCGGTCAATCATAAAGGAAATCAACCCTGAATCTTCATTGGAAGGACTGATGCTGAAGTTGAAACTCTAATACTTTGGCCACCTGATGTGAAGAGCTGACTCATTAGAAAAGGCCCTGATGCTGGGAAAGATTGAAGGAGGGAGGAGAAGGGGACGACAGAAGATGAGATGGTTGGATGGCATCACTGACTCGATGCACATGAGTTTGAGCAAGCTCTGGGAAATGGTGAAGGACAGGGAAGCCTGGAGTACAGCAGTTCATGGGATCGCAAAGAGTCAGACATGTGCAACAATGATCGCAGCTGTGGGCCCCACATCCCTGGCACAGAGACATCTAAGGAATGTCCCTCAGGCACAAGAGAGAGAGAGAGAGGCTGGACTGCTTTGCTGGGGATGGTCCAGGCGGTCCTATGCCTCTCTGCTGTCACAAGCCATGTGCACAAGTCTCTGTCCGGGTCCTCAGGAAGCAGAGTGTAAACAGGAGGGTTTAACCTCATTTAATGCCAGGTGCTGCAGGTGCCCTGTTGGGGCACTTTGGGGAAAGCATCTAACCTCTAAGCCCCAATCCCTTCCTCCTTCTGTGAACCAGAGATAAGTATTGTGGTGTGATGATCTTTGCCTTGCCATGATGCAGTGCAGTCAGTGAGACTAAGAAAGTGACTTCCTCACTTGGAAGATGCGTGACTACCAATAAAACTCCTGGAGGAAGGGTGTCCACGTTATTTCAGGAGAAGGGGCCTGAAACTGACTGATTTATTATTTATTTCCATGCTTCACCTCAAGGTAGCAAGCATTTACTATCTTCTACTCTTGGTGATGCAAAAATGAATTGAACACGGCTTCTGCCTGTAGGACTCACATTGTACGTCCCCGCTCTCTCCCCTTGGCCACTGTCGCCCTTCATATGAAAGGCTCTGAGCCTGTCAACGTTCTGCTTGCCTTCCAGCCTCCTAGATGTGCACGTGTTTCACTTCATTTAAGTCTCATAGTGACACCCGCTGCAGTTGCTATTTAAGCATCGCTTTGCAGGTGTGGCACCATGGCTCGGAGATATTTCTAGTGCGGTAGAGCCCACGTGAGTGTGAGGAAGGGGCAGGGCTCCTCCAGAGAACCTGGAGGGCTTCATGGAGGATGTGACACCTGCCTGGGTTTTCACGGACAAGCTGAAGGTCACTGCATGGACAAGATGGCAAGAGGATTGCAGGCAAAGGGGGAAAGTTCGCTCAAAAGCTTAGAGATGGGAACCAGCTGCCCAATGTAATGCAAAGAGTAGGCAGTTACATCAGCAGTTTAGAAAAGTCAGGAAGACCCTTGTGTACCAGGCTGAGGAACTGGGACTTCATCCTGGGGCAGTGCTGTGTTTGTGTAACCCTGTGTGTGTATGTATGCCTGCACATGTGTGTGGTGTGTTTACACTGCACAGAATCGTCACTTGGTTGTAGATGTGATCGCTGCTCTGATGAGAAGCAGATGATGCAGACGGAGATGGGGCTGGTGGTGGACAGACCAGTTGAGAGGTCCTTGCAACCGCCCAACATGTTAGCTAATGTTTACTGAATACTCTCCCCACGCCAGGCATGGTGCTCAGCGCTAGCAGAGCTTATCTCAGAAATCTTACAACAGCCCCTGAAATAGTACAGTGATTCTCCCCAGCATTACCTAAATGGAGACTGAAATTTTGAAAGGTTCAATAATTTGCCTGAGGTCACACAGCTACCTGTGTAAACTGGGATGTGAACACAGCTCTCTCTGATCAGATTCCAAACTCTCGGCCAACATGACCTACTATGAACCTACGTTTGGGCACAGACAGTGGAACGGACAGTAGAGGAAAAGTCTAAGGAACATTTGGGAGGCTGCTGCTGCTGCTAAGTCACTTCAGTCGTGTCCGACTCTGTGTGACCCCATAGACGGCAGCCCACCATGCTCCCCCGTCCCTGGGATTCTCCAGGCAAGGATACTGGAGTGGGTTGCCATTTCCTTCTCCAATGCATGAAAGAGAAAAGTGAAAGTGAAGTCGCTCAGTCTGTCTGACTGTTAGCGACCCCATGGACTGCAGCCCACCAGGCTATTCCGTCCATTGGATTTTCCAGGCAAGAGTACTGGAGTGGGGTGCCATTGCCTTCCCCGATTTGGGAGGCAAAGCCATTGAATTTGACGAGTGGATGGCTGTGGGGAATGAGTGAGAGGGAGACTCCTCTGGCCCAGATGACTCTGGAGTGTGAAGAATAAAAAGAATTTATGGAAACAGTGTTGCCTTTTTTTTTTTTATTGGTCCTCAAGTTTTTATTTATTTTTATTTCTTTTTTACTCTTAATATTTTAAACTTTATTTATTTATTTGCTTTATTTTACTTTACAGTACTGTATTGGTTTTGGCATACATTGACATGAATCCGTCATGGGTGTACATGAATTGCCAAACATGAATCCTCCNTTTTTTATTGGTCCTCAAGTTTTTATTTATTTTTATTTCTTTTTTACTCTTAATATTTTAAACTTTATTTATTTATTTGCTTTATTTTACTTTACAGTACTGTATTGGTTTTGGCATACATTGACATGAATCCGTCATGGGTGTACATGAATTGCCAAACATGAATCCTCCCCCACCTCCCACCCACAGTGTTGCCTTTTTGACCCCAGATTCAGTTGGCACAGGTATAGTTGGACCTGACTCTGCTCCCCAACACATGAGCTGCCTCTTGTTTTGGTTATAAAGTGATCAGCAATTCATCTACGCTGTCCTCCAACTGATAAGAAACCTGTTGACCAAGATAAGCGCCCTGCCTGAGGACTCCAGGGTCTCCTTGCCAGATTGGTTATGACCCAGCTAATCTAATCTCTTTGGTATCGTCAGCCTGTCCATCACTAAGCCCCTGACTGCATTATCGGCCATGCCACATTTCTCCATGTGGGACCGTGACCCTCAAGACACTGCACTTTGGCTATTCACTTATCAACTCTCTCAGAAAAGGAAATGAAGTATATTAGATGTGATGAATTCTTGATGGACCCACACTGGGGATCACAGCACCTCTGCCTGAGTATTCAAAAGCCACCTGTTTAGTAAGCAGTTCTGCAGTTGCACCTGGAAGACACCGCAAGTGTGCTATCTCTCCCTTTGAGAAATCAAGGCATTTGTTAGTCTCGCGACACTTTTCAGCTGCATCCGGCAAATTCTAACTTAGCACTTGCTATGACCCAAGTATATCTTTTGTTTCCTTTTCCGTTCTGCGGGATTCTCTGAGGACTCACAGCAGCAAGTCAGTGCTCTGCATGTTATCCTCAGACGATGGCATGTAACTCTTCTGGGGCAAGAAGCTTGACCTCATTTTGACAATCCATGTGCTACCGGATGGGTCAGTTCTCCTCGAGTGTCCATTCTAGATGTGCTAATCTGAGGACTATTGTCTTCAACAGGAAGATGGAATCTGAAAAGTGGTGCTTGGGATTAATTTTAAACCATTAGTCATAGAAGGATGGGAGGACACTGATAACTAGTACTTTTTGAGAGCTTTCCCCTATGCTAGGGTTTAAACATTTTTTTTTTTTAACAATATTTAATTCTATGTAATCCTCACAACAAACCCACAGTGTCAGAAGTATTGTTTCCATCTTACAGAGAGGAAACTGAAGTTCTGAGAGGTTAGGAAAGTCGCCCAAGGTCATCCAGCCAGTCCTTGAGAGAAGGATGCAGCCCTTCCCTGCTCTCATTGCTCTGACTGTATCCAGGGAAGCTTTTTGTGTTGTGGATTCCTCAGCTCCTTCTGGCTTCAGCCTTGCTGGCATGATACTTAAAAGTCTATATCACTCCTTTGTATTCATCCTGTGCAACCACGTTTCTCCCATATTAGAGTCATTTGCAGTTGTATCGTCAGAATTTCATTCCCTCCAGAGCTGTCTTTCTCAAGAGGGTAAGGTCATGAGGTCAGCCGATCTTGTCCTCCGAAGGTTTTGCAATCTGCCTTCATAAAGACTGAAGTACATGTCAGACCATGCCCAGCTTTATTCTTTGTGAATAGCATGACCTTTGAGATGACCTGGATACTGTTTCTCAGGATTTCTCTCCCTGTTCCTTCTCCAAGCTGTTCACCCTTGTTGGAGCAGAATTAAGTGCAAAATAGATGTCTTACCCTGTCCCCAATCTCTGCTTTGTGAGAGATTAAATTGCCATGGCAGAATAAGAAGGTATTGAATGTTCCCTGTTTTTACCTGTGGTGATAGTTCCTGCAATGAAATGTAGTTGTAAATAGAAATGCTTAGGTAACTCAGACTGGGAAATGATATTTCTGTGGGGTTTTTCAAAATAGAAATTTGATTTGTCTGTGTGTCAGCTTATAGCAATTTACTTGAGTTTCTATCTGTACTTACGTAATATGAACACGTGACTCTAAGATGAGCTATATCGGAGTGCATGTGCTATTTTAGGGAAAACAACATTAAGTGACTTTCTATGAAGGAGACAATATAGAGGAGTGGTTACGAGCATTAATTTTTGGAGACAAACAGGGATTTCAGTGCTTTCTCAGCACTTCATTAGCTCTGAGACTCGGTGGATTCCTAATATTTTTAATTGTTAGTTGTCTTATCTGTAAAATGATGATGAAACAGGGTCTCCATCAATCTCTCAAGGGTGTGTGAAGACTGCAGGAGATAATATATGTAAATGCTTAGCACAATGCTGACACAATAGACTATACAATTCACTTAGGCTATCATTATTATGCATAAGGACACCTGTTCTTATGGGACATTGTTTTGGTTTGTGTCAGTGGGTGTGAATCTTAATGTGAAAATCTGAGTATATGCTTCTGGAATATTTTAGTCTCATTGCTACTAATTAACCTTTACAGACACATTATAGTGTGCCTTAGAGACAGGGAGACCTTAAGAGTGAGGAGACTGGAATCTGAAATCCTTTTATATATATATTATATTCCTCTTTAATATATAGATTATACTCCATTTATACTTACTATAAAATGTTGACTGTATTCCTTGCGCTGTGCAATATATTCTTGTAGCTAGTTCATTTTATGTATGGAAATCTGTGCCCATTAACCCATGACCTCTGCTTGCCCCTCCTCACTTCCCTCTCCCTGGGAGTCACTAGCATGTTTTCCTATTTGTGAGTCTGCTTCTGTTTTGTGGCAGTCTCTAGTTTGTTTTCTTTGTTAGAGTCTACATATAAGTGTTAGCACACAATTTGTCTTTCTCTGTCTGACTTATTTCACTAAGCATAATACCCTCCAGGTCTATCCGTTCTGTTGCAAATGACAACATTTCATTCTTTTTTACGGCTAAGTAGTATTCCACTGTGTGCATATACATGTGTGTGCATATACACTACTCTTCTTTATCTGTTCATTCCTTGATGCACACTTAGGTTGCTCTCATATATTTGCTATTGTAAATAATGCTGCTATAAACATTGAGGTACATATATCCTTTTTGAACTAGCATTTTTGTTTTCTTCAGATATATACCCAGGAGTGGAATTGCTGGATCATAGGATAGTCCTATTTTTAGGTTTTTGAGTAATCTCCATGTTTTGGGAGATTTTTTTTGGCCGCAAAAATTTACATTCTCACCAACAGTGTATGAGGGTTCCTCTTCCTCCACACCCTCACCAGCATTTGCTGTTTGGGCTCATTTTGGTCACAACCATTCCGACAGATGTGAGGTTACCTCTTGGGGTTTTGATTTGCATTTCCCTGAGGCTTGCCGATGTTGAGCATCTTTTCATGTGCCAGTTGGCCATCTGTATAAAAGTGTTGCTGTTCAGTTGCTCAGTCATGTCTGACTCTTGTGACCCCACGGACTACAGCACACCAGGCTTCCCTGTCCTTCACTATCTCCCAAAGACTGCTCACACTCATGTCCATTGAGTCGGTCATGCCATCCAGCCATCTCACCCTCTGTCACCCCCTTCTCCTCCTGCCCTCAATCTTTCCCAGCATCAGGGTCTTTTCCACGAGTTGGCTCTTTGCATCAGGTAGCCAGAATATTGGAGCCTCCGCGTTAGCATCAGTGTTTCCAGTGAATAGTCAGGGTTGATTTCCTTTAGGATTGACTGGTTTGATCTCCTCACTGTCTGAGGGACTCTCAAGAATTTTCTCCAGCACCACAGTTCAAAAGCACCAATTCTTTGGCACTCAGCCTTCTTTATGGTCCATCTCTCACATCCATACATGACTACTGGAAAAACCATAGCTTTGACTGTATGGAGCATTGTTGGCAAAGTGATGTCTCTGCTTTTTAATATGCTGCTGCTGCTAAGTTGCTTCAGGCATGTCCGACTCTGTGTGACACCATAGACGGCAGCCCACCAGCCTCCTCCGTCCCTGGGATTCTCCAGGCAAGAACACTGGAGTGGGTTGCCATTTCCTTCTCCAATGCATGAAAGTGAAAAGTGAAAGTGAAGACGCTCAGTCGTGTCCAACTCTTAGTGACCCCATGGACCTCAGTCTACCAGGCTCCTCTGTCCATGGGATTTTTCAGGCAAAAGTCCTGGAGTGGGTTGCCATCGCCTTCTCCCACTTTTTAATATGCTGTCTAGGTATTTCATAGCTTTTTCCTAGGAGCAAGCGTCTTTCAATTTCATGGCTGCAGTCACTGCCTGCAGTGATTCTGGAGCCCAGGAAAATAAACCTGGAATCCTTCTGAACCCAGGGTCAGAAGACCCAGAGAGCATTTAGTTGGAGAAGAGAGTTGGTCTCGGAAGTGCAGGGGCCAGAACTTGAAAGAGCCTCAGCAGGGAAGGAAGCTGAGGCTTGCGTGTTTTCTGCCAAGGGCAGAAGGAAGATCTGTAGCTGAAGGCGGTGTTGGATTTCATGGAGCTCTGACAGCCAAGCTGGCTGTGGGGTGGGGTGCCTTCGCCGGGGGCAGTGCTCACACTGGGGCCGGCCAGCTATCCTCACTCAGCGGACCAGAGGCCAGACTTAAGCTCTCCTGCCTGTGCTTGTGAGAGAGAGTGCAGACTGCATGTGGAGTTTCCCGGGCTGAAACTCCAACTTTGATTTCCAGGCAGCACAACATTTGTTTTTAGAGAGAAAAAAAAAAAAAAACACCCAACCAGCTCAGAGGTGATGAGGGTGACAGGGCTACAATTACCACCTGCTCCCCCAGCACCTCACGTATTGTGAGAAAGGCGCTGACAGCTCTGAACTCTCTTTGTGTGAGGAGCTGAAGCCCCCAGCCTCTGCTCAGAACACTTGACACAGACAGACAGCTGTNAAAAAAAAAAAAAACACCCAACCAGCTCAGAGGTGATGAGGGTGACAGGGCTACAATTACCACCTGCTCCCCCAGCACCTCACGTATTGTGAGAAAGGCGCTGACAGCTCTGAACTCTCTTTGTGTGAGGAGCTGAAGCCCCCAGCCTCTGCTCAGAACACTTGACACAGACAGACAGCTGTGGGGCCGGCGTGGGGGTGCCCGGGGGTGGTGGGGGCGGTCACGCCTCCCCTTCTCTTAATGCGGCGGGAGGGGGGCTGAACGGTCCTCCATGTGATTCCATTTCTGGACGTACTTTTTATAATACTCAGCTTGCCTTTGCTTGGCTTCCCTGGTGGCTCAGAGGGTAAAGCGTCTGCCTGCAATGCTGGAGACGGGGGTTCGATCCCTGGGTGGGGAAGATCCCCTGGAGAAGGAAATGGCACCCCCTCCAGTACTCTTGCCTGGAAAATCCCATAGACTGAGAAGCCTGGTAGGCTACAGTCCATGGGGTCGCAAAGAGTCGGACACGACTGAGCGACTTCACTTCACTTCAGCCTTTGCTTAAGAGTTTCCTCTGGGTGCTGGACTTTACCAAAAAAAAAAGGGAAGGAAACCAATGGGTATCAATTTGAAAGCTCACTGGTAAAGAATCTGCCTGCCTATACAGGAGATGCAGGTTCAATCCCTGGGTTGAGAAGAACCTCCGGAGGAGGAAACGGCAACCCACTCTACTGTTCTTGCCTGGAGAATCCCATGGACAGAGGAGCCTGGTGGGCTACAGTCTGTGGGGTCACAAAGAGTGGGACATGGCTTAGCAAACTAAGCAGGAGCAGGAGCCCGACCTTTTAAGGGGGCAGGATGGAGGAGGGACCTGCAGAGGGCGCCAGAGTGATTCATTGTTAAGTCCTTTCCGCCACAAGACCCTGGTTAAAAGCTGATTACGCTTCTTATTTAACGCGTGCCCTTGCATAACTTATTTAACTTCCTAGAGCCTCAGCTTTCTTATCTGTAAAACGGAGGTAGGTATATCTACCTCGTGTGTGAAAGTTGCTCAGTCGTGTCCAACTCTTTGCGACCGCAAGAACTGTAGCCCGCCAGGCTCCTCTGTCCAGGGAATTCTCCAGGCAAGAATACTAGACTGGGTAGCCATTCCCTTCTCCAGCGGATCGTCCCAACCCGAGGTCTGAACCCAGGTCTCCCACATTGCAAGTGGGTTCTTTACCAGCTGAATCACAAGGGCAGTTCAAGGATACTGGAGTGGGCAGCCATTCACTTCTCCAGGGGATCTTCCTGACCCAGGAATCAAATCAGGGTCTCCCGCATTGCGGGTGCGTTCTTTACCAGCTGAGCCACTAGGGAAGCGTCTGCCATGCAGGGTCGTTATGAGGACTGTGTGTGTGTGTGTGTACTCATTCACTCAGTCGTGTCCGACTCTTTGCAACCCTATGGACTGAGGCCCACCAGGCTCCTCTGTCCACGGGATTCTCCAGGCAAGAATACTGGAGTGGGTTGCCATTTCCTTCTCCAGGAGATTTTCCTGATCCAGAGATTGAACCTGCATCTCCTGCACTGGCAAGTGGATTCTTTACTACTACTGCTGCCTGGTCACCTGAATACTTGTTAGAAATGTAAAATCTTAGCCCTCTTCCCTCCCCAGATCTACTGAATTAGAGCCTGCATTTTAAAAATATCCCCAGGTGATATGAACATGCATTAAAGTCTGAGAATCATGCATTTAATTCATGTATGGACTCCCATCTCTGCCCAGTCTATTACTTGTAGCTACTCAGCACCAGGGGCAGAGGACACAGTACTGAGAAATGGTCATAGACATCTTGGCCAAAAGGCAGAGTGAGCCAGTCAGCATCATTAAGCCCTGTGTGCCAGGCCTGTTATAGGTATGATCTAATCTTATCCTTACATCTTCTTTCCAAGACATCATGTTCCCCATACATGGAGGAGCAAATTGGGGACTGAGGAGGTTTGAAACTAGCTCACCATTCCAGAGTTAGTAAGAAGGCTGAGTGCCAGTTAGACTTGGAGACAGGGGGAATTCCAGGCAGAGAAACAGCCTATGGAGAGGCATGGAGATGGGAGAAAGCATCACTGGCATCATTGTTAAAAAATCCTATGTGCACGGCACTGGGCTGGATGTTCGTTCATTTATTCATGTGCTCACTCCATAGCTACTTGCCAAGTATCCGTTCTGTGCCATGGTCTGTGCTAGGCAAGGTAGTTACAATGCGAAATAACACAGGCATTGTCTCTACTGTTACAGAGCTCTCTTTCTGCTGGGGAAATAGTGATTCACCAAAAAGGGTTTAATTGAAATCCATTGCATTAATTGAAGTAACAGCCATAAAGTGCCAGCTTTATGCTTAACCAGCTTAGTTTTGGAGGAGGAGATACTCTATACAATCTTTCAACTGAAAGACATTGCTTCCTTTAGAGCACTCAGATGTTTCAGGACTCCCGAGGGCTGCTATCTTCTCTCCGATTGGCAGTTTATCTCCTTTTGTTCATAAGTCAAAATCATGGGTTTGTACACAGTGACTGGCACAAGGGATTCTGGACAAAGAGAACAGGAGCTGGCACTGACCGTGCTGGAGAAGGGGAACAGAGTGCAGAATTCCCCTTGGGTGGTGCATGGAGGAGGTGCTGTTGAACATGACTGTTTTTTCAAACAGCAAAAGTCCTGAAAGGCTGGAGTTCCATGTGTTTTTTGATGCCAAGTGTGCTTGTGGAGAAGCTCCAGACAAAGGCAGCATCAAAGCTCGGCTTGACCTTCCTTTCCTCTCCCCAACAAAGGCCGCTCACACTCAGACACAGCTGTGGCTCTTCCCCAGGTATTTCTGTTTTACAGTCGTGCTTTGATTTGGGGGGGTCTCTCATTTTCTCACTTGGGTTTGCTGCTCTGGTCCCAGCAAATGTCCTTGGCATGTAGAGCAGCTGCAAGACCAGCCAGGCTTGCCAGGGAGACTGCGTTGCTATACTAGGAGTCAGGAACATGGGCGTTTCCATGTGGGCCTGTTTCAGTTGCCTGTTGCTATAGAACAAACCACCCCAAAGCCACCATAACCAATAATGGCTGAAAGGAACAATGACATTATTTCTTGTAGTTCTGTAGGAAGACTGGGTTCAGCTGGGAGGTTCTTCTCTGCTCTACAAGGTGTAGCTGAGATCACTCATGAGGCTGCATTCAGCTGGAACCTGGATAGGGGCTGGAATGCCCTAGATGACCTACCATCCTTCACCCTTGTGGCCTCTCATTGTTCAGTAATTCACTTCCAAACTTCTCTACAACGTGGCAGGTGGCTTCCAAGAGGGAGCCTTCCAAGAAGACAAGCCCCAGGGTGCAAGAACTAACCTACCTTCTGTTTATATCATGCTTGCTGATGCCCCACTGGTCAAAGCAAGTCACATGGCAAAGTCCAGAGCTACTGTAGGAGGAAGAATTCTGTAACTTAGACGAGTGCTGGAGACTGGGACAAGAGTGTGAAGGTGAAAGTGTTAGTCACTCAGTCATGTCCCCTTCTTTGTGACCCCATGGACTGTGACCCGCCAAACTTCCCTGTCTGTGGAATTCTCCAGGTAAGAATACTGGAGTGGGTTGCCGTTTCCTTTGGCAGGAGATCTTCCTGACCCAGGGAGAACCCGGGTCTCCTGCACTGCAGGCAGATTCTTTACTGTATGAATCCCAAGAAAGCCCCAAGAGAAGGGTGTAGCTATGCAGAAATGTGGTGTAACGAGGACCGCTAATGCAGCAGTCTACCACGCGGCCTACGGAACTGCAGCTGTGCCAACAAATGCTTAGGAAAGTAATAAAGGGTTTGACCGATAAGTCTTGAAAGTGGAAAAGCAGTCCTTGGAGGTGCACATGGCTTCAACATATTTCATTCAATCAGTGTTCAATAAGGAGTAATGTGCTCAAAAAAGCACCAGGCACCATACAGCCTACTGGGCATACCGAGATGACCGAGGCACTGTCCGTACTTTTAGGGAGCTCACAGATCATTGTTTACAGACAGATAAGGGTCTTGTATGTATGATCTGTACTGAGGCAGAGTTTTGCCTTGGATCTCATAGAGTCGAAGAGGAGAGGAATTTACATCAGACTGAGAGAGATGGCTTTCTTAGGGAAGGAATAACTGAGCTGCATTTCAGGACAACAGTGGGAGCTGGCCCTGTGCATTTACAGTTGGGCATTCTGAACACAGGAGATAGTGTATATGAAGGTCCAGGGATGAGAGATGCCTTGAAACCACCAGAAAATTGGACAGAGCTCCCTGTTCCCCATATCTAGAAGGAAAAAATGGTGTGTGAGATGATCCCAGAAAGCATATAAGTTCTTGTATTTTTCATGCCCCAAGCCTTTGAAACCAAGGTAGAGCATTAGAAAGACATCTTCTTTGTGCATAATATCATTTAAATGGTTTGCTATAATAAACACATTTACTTGTGGAGAATATAATGTAAATGGTAAATTATTATTCTGGCCACCACCCACTGAATGAGGAGGTTGATGCCACAGTGCAGTTATGACTTGATGGAAGTTTGAGCTGAGTCAGAGCCTGATGGGAGGAGGAAGAAGGGGGACACAGAGAGCCACTTAAGGAGTCATACGTGTGAGATTTGCTGTGGTGAGGACTGAAGACAAGGAGCTATAAACAATGCCATCTCCTAAAAGCGCCCCCCCCCCCCATTCACACATATCTCAAAGGGTGCAGAAAGTCTAGCACCGACCCAGGGAATTGCTCTGTAGGCTGGGGGTCTGAAAGGACATGACTCTGAAAGCGGGAACCTCTCAGCAGGGACAGAGCTGATCTACGTTAATCCACTGTCCACCTTGCAGGCAGCGTGTGTATCGGAGGGAGGAACTCCTGGGGCTTCTGAGTACCCTTACTAGAACCACCTGGGTTCAGTCCTGGCCTGAGTGCTGGGTATTTTCTAGTTTTGCGGTTTTGAGATAAGTTACCTGTGCCTTAGTTTCCTCATTCTTCCTTATTGCAAGAATTACATGGAATCATGCTTGTAAAATCTTAGACGCATGCTGGGAAGTAGAAAGCAATTGATAAATGGAAGCTAAAATAATTATTAAAACAGTTATTTCAGCTTCAGCACACTCTGGACACTGCAGCCAGAGAGCCTGCTGCCCAGCTCTGCCCACCAGTGAGGCAGTACCAGCTCTAGGAGCCCCTTGGCTTTGACTCCGCTCACCAGTGGCCCGATACTGACTCTGAGACACCTGGTTTCCTGTAGCCAGAGACCCCAGGGCCTGGCTCTACCCACCAGTGGCCAGCACTAGCCCTAGGACCTGGCTTCACCCACCAGCAGATGGACACCAACCCCGGGAACACCACAGCACCACACCCTGACTTGTCAGGACCCAGCCAATACACCAGCAGGCTGGCACAAGCCCCAGGACTCCTGGGTCCTAAGCCTACCACCAGCAGGTTGACACCAGCTCTAAAGTGTGTTGAACCCCTCACCAGCCACCCCAGGATCCAGCCCCACCCGCCTTTAGACCAGTACTAGCTTCGGGACACCTCAGAAGCTGTAGCAAGCTGTGTCAGGAACTGGCCCAACCCACCAGCAGGCTGACACTAGCTCTGGAAACTCTGGGGCACAGCCACCCACCCCAGAACCTGGCTCTGCCCATCTGTGAGCTAGAACTAGTCCTGGGACCACTTGGGGTTCCACAGCCAGTTGCCTTATGAATTGACCCTTTCAACCAGTGGTTGCAGCCTCTGCCCAGGACAGGGCTTCACATCCAACCAGACTGTCCACAGTAGTCAGACCACCAGAGCAGACAACCACACAACCCACATAGGGAGCACCTGTAGAGCGTGTAGCTCCAGTGACAAGAGGGAAGTTTGCTGCTGGGATGCACAGGATGTCTCCTACAATAGACCTCTTCTCTAAGATCAGGAGATGTCACCAACCTACCAAATACAAAGAAATAAAAACTGCAGACTGGGTGATAGAGGAACATGTTCCAACTGAAAGAATACGATGAACACTCCAAAAAAGAACTGAATGAAAGTGGAGACAGGCAATCCACCTGATAAAGAGTTCAAGGTAATGATCATAAAGGTGATCAAAGAACTTAAGAAAGAATTGGTGAACAGAGTGAGAAATGAGAAGTTTTTAACAAGGAGTTAGAAAATATATAGACCCAGACATGATGAAGAATACAATAACTGAAATGAAAAAATACACTAGAAGGAATCAACAGCAGATTAAATGACACAGAGGAATAAATCAGGTAGCTGAAGGCAGAGTAGTGGAAAACACTGAAGCTAGACAGAAAAAAAAAAAAGAATAAGAAGTAAGGACAGACGTCTGAGACACCAAGTATACTAACATTCACATTATAGGAGTCTCAGGAGCAGAAGGGAGCAAAAGGGGGCAGAAAACATATTTGAAAATGTAAGAACTGAAAACATCCCAGCTGAAAAAAGAGACAGATATCCAAGTATAGGAATCATAGAGAGCTCCAAACAGGATCAATCCAAAGAGGACCACACCAAGACACACTGTAATTAAAACAGTAAAAATTAAAGATAAAGACAATATTACAAATAGCAAAGGAAAAGCCACATTACATACAAGGGAACTCCCATAAGGCTATCAACTGACTTTTCAGTGAAAACTTTGCAGGACAAATGGGAACGGTGTGATACATTTAAAGTGATGAAAGGGAAAACCCTACACCTGAAACAAACAAACAAACAAACAGAAACCCTGGAGGCAAATGCAAACTAAAGCACAATGACCCACAACCTGCATGGCAGCCAAAGTGGTTCTAAGAGGGGAGTTTACAGGGACACAAACCTCCCTCAGGAAGTAAGAAAAAACATCAAGTGAACAACACAACCTGAAGGAACTTGAGAGAGAACAAACCAAATCCGAAGTTAATAGAAGGAAAGAAGTCATAAAGATCAGAGCAGAAATAAATGATATAGAGATCATAATACAGTAGAAAAGATCAAGGAAACCAACAGGTCCTTTGAAAAGATAAACGAGTGATCAAATTTCAGCAAGCTTCAGGCTCATCAAGGAAAAAGAGAGGGGATCCAAATCAATGGGAGCAGGAATGAAAACAGAGAAGTTACAACAGGCACCGCAGAAGAGGGTCATAAACAATTACTATAAACAACTATACACCAATAAAATGGACAAGCTAGAAGAAAGAAATGCCTAGATATGTACAATATCCCATGACTGAACCAGAAAGAAATAGAAAATATGAATAGCCCAAATACTAGTAATGAAATTTAGTCATTAATTTTAAAAAACTCCCCCCAAATAAAGGTCTAGTATTAGATGACTTTACAGGTGAATTCTACCAAACATTTAGAAAAGCGTTAACTGTCTTTCACAAACTATTTCACAAAATTTAAGAGGAAGGAATGCCTTTGAACTCATTCTATGAAGCCAATCTCATCCTGATACCAAAACCAGACAAAGTTATCACAAGAAAAGTAAAGTTCAGGCCAATATCACCAATGAACATAGACGCAAAAGTCCTCAACAAAATGTTGGCAAGCCAAATTAAGCAATATATTAATAGGATCATATATTATGACCAAGTGGGATTTATGCCAGGGATGCAAAGATGGCTCAGTATCCACAAATCAATGTGAAATACCACATTAATGAACTGAAGAATAAAAATCATATGATCATTACAATAGATGTAGATAAAGCTTTAAATTTTCATTTATGATAAAAACTCTCAACAAAATCAGTATAGAGGGAGCATACTTCAGTGTAATAAAAATCATATGTGACACACCCTATTAAAATAATAGTATTTTTCACAGAACTAGAACAAATAGTTCTAAACTTTGTATGAAAACACAAAAGACTCCAAATAGCCAAAATAGTTTTGGGAGAGAACAGAGCTGGAGTGATCATGATTCTGGACTTCAGGTAATACTACAACGCTACAGCCATCAAAACAGGATGGAACTGGCACAAATAAAGACACACAGATTATTGGAACAGAAAAGACAGTTCAGAAATAAACCTACACACTTAAGGTCAATGAATCTATGACAAAGTGAGCAAAATCCACAATAGAGAAACGGTAGTCTCTTCAGTACGTGGTGGTGGGAAAACTGGACAGCCGCATGTAAAATAAAGAAATTAGAACATCTGGTCACACCATATACAAAAGTAAACTCACAGTGGATTAAAGACTTAAACATAAGACTGGAGACCATAAAACGAGAGGAGAACATAGGGAGACGCTCCTTGACATACAGTGTAGCGATAATTTTGGGGGATCTATCTCCTAAGGCAAAGGAAGCAAAAGCAAAAATAAACAAGGGGACCTAGTTAAACTTAAAAGCTTTTGACTAGCAAAGGAAACTATCGACAAAACCAAATACAAACTACTGAATAGGAGAAAGTATTTGCAAATGATGTGAACAAAAGGGGTTAATATCCAAAACATATAAAGAGCTCATACAACTGGATATTCAAAAACCAAACAATCCAATTTAAAATGGGCTGAAGATCCTAATAGACATTTTTCTAAAGAAGATATACAGATAGCCAACAGGCAAATGAAGAGATGCTCAACTAATCATCAATCATTGCTAATCATCACGTAAATCAAAGTTAGAATGAGATACCCTACACCTGTCAGAATGGCTATTATTAAAAGATCTACAAATAACAAGTGTTGGTGGAAGCTGTGGAGAAGAGAGAACTCTTTTACTGTTGGTGGGAATATAAATTTTTGCAGCCTCTGTGAAAAAAACCGTATGAAGCTTCCTCAAAAAACTGAAACTAGAACTAGCATACGACCCAACCATTGCACTCCTGGGTAAAAATCTGAAGACAGTGGAAACACTAATTTGAAAAGAAACACTCCCAGTGTTCTTTGCAGCATTATTTACAATAGCCAAGCTATGAAAGCAATCTAAATGTTCATCAATAGATAAACGGATAAAGATGTGGTGAATGGCAGAAAGCGAAGAGGAACTAGCCTCTTAATGAAAATGAAAGAGGAGAGTGAAAAAGCTGGCTTAAAACTCAACATTCAAAAAACGAAAATCATGGCATTCAATCCTGTCACTTCGTGGCAAATGAAAGTGAAAGTGAACGTCACTCAGTCATGTCCGACTCTTTGTGACCACATGGACTATACAGTTCATGGAATTCTCCAGGCCAGAATACTGGAGTGGATAGCCTTTCCCTTCCTAAGGGGATACTTCCCAACCCAGGGATTGAACCCAGGTCTCCCGCACTGCAGGTGGATTCTTTACCAACTGAGCTATGAGGGAAACCCTCTTGGCAAATAGATGGGGAAAATGTGAAAACAGTGTCAGATTTCATTTTCTTGGGCTCCAAAATCAATGTGGATGGTGACTGCAGCTATGAAATTAAAAGATGCTTGCTCCTTGGAAGAATAACTATGCCAAACCTAGACAGAGTATTAAAAAGCAGAGTCATCACTTTGCTAACAAAGATCCATATAGTTAAAGCTATGGTTTTTCCAGTAGTCAAGTACAGAGGCGGTGTTGCTATTCAGTTGCTCAGTCGTGTCTGACTCTTTGTGATCCCATGGACTGCAGCGTGCCAAGCTCCTCTGTCCATGGCATTTCCCAGGTAAGAATCCTGGAGTGGGTCCATTTCCTTCTCCAGAGGATCTTCCTGACACAGGGATCGAATCCGTGTGTCCTGCATTGGCAGGTGGATTCCTTAGCACTGAACCACCAGGGAAGCCCTACATTTATGGGAGATCTTCCAAATAATTCAGAATTCAAAAACTACAAGATTATATGTGTGTGAAAAGTCTTTCTCTTACCACTGTCCCCTAGACATTTAGGTTTTCTCCTTGACAGTGATGAATGTTACTAGCTTCTTAGGCATTCTTTTGAGATAGAGCTTAAAGGTTCAGTTCAGTTTCTCAGTCGTGTCCGACTCTTTGCGACCCCCATGAATTGCTGCATGCCAGGCCTCCCCGTGCATCACCAACTCCCGGAGTTCATTCAAACGTCCATCGAGTCTGTGATGCCATCCAGCCATCTCATCCTCTGTCGTCCCCTCTCCTCCTGACCCCAATCCCTCCCAGCATCAAAGTCTTTTCCAATGAGTCAACTCTTCGTGTGAGGTGGCCAAAGTACTGGAGTTTCGGCTTTAGCATCGTTCCTTCCAAAGAAATCCCAGGGCTGATCTCCTTCAGAATGGACTGGTTGGATCTCCTTGCAGTTCAAGGGACTCTCAAGAGTCTTCTCCAACACCACAGTTCCAAAGCATCAATTCTTTAGCGCTCAGCTTTCTTCACAGTCCATCTCTAACATCCATACATCACTTCTGGAAAAACCATAGCCTTGNTCTTTTTCCTCTTTGTTTTTACAACAAAAGTGGTGGTATACTTTATAACATTCTATTGCAACTCTTTGCACTTTGGGCCACAATTTCTCGTAAGTACTTTCTTTAACTAGTTAACTACTGTCTAACCTTTTGTAGTCACAGTGGTGATGGGAAGAACACAAATGAGTCTATTTCACTCATGCTGGAATCTAGCCAAGTATAAATTTTTGGAAGTAGAATTTCTTGATCAAGAGTGCTCATGCATTTTTAATTTCACTGCTGCTGCTGCTGCTGCTGCTAAGTCACTTCAGTCGTGTCCGACTCTGTGTGACCCCATAGACGGCAGCCCACCAGGCTCCCCATCCCTGGGATTCTGTAGGCAAGAATACTGGAGTGGGTTGCCATTTCACTAGATATTGCTAAATTACATAGATGCTATACCAATTTACACCTCCATCAACAATGTTTAAGCATGAAGAGTGTATTGGGATATATGTTATCGTGCATTGCTAGAAGGAGTGTAAATTGGTATCACCTCTATGGAGAATAATTTAGCAATATCTAACATTTTGATAATTGCCAGTTTAATAGGTGACAAATGATATCTCAGCATAATTTTATTTTGTAGATCTCAGCATCTGTGGAGTTAATTATTTTTGCCCTGTGCTTAAAACCCACTTGCATTTTCTGTCCAATAAACTGTTTCAAATGTTTTGTGCCTTTTTCTATTGTTCTGTTAGATTCTTTTTCTTATTGATTTGTGAATGCTTTATATGTTAAAGAAATTGTGGTACGACTTGCAAATATTTTCTCAGTTTTTAGTTTGTCTTTTCACCTTACATATGGTTGCTTTTGCTCTGCAAGTCTTTAAAGACATTTATGCTGACAATCTTTTTGGTGTTTCTTTTGGGGTCTTTGAGGTTTGGATCATATTTAGGTCATTTATACTCTAAGGTGATAAAAAAGTGTTCTTCCATGTTTTCTTCTGATATTACTAAGGTATCAGTTTTGCATTTGAAACTGTTATTCAACATTTGGAATTCCTTCCTGTGGAGGTGTTGTATGAATAAACATTAATTTCTTTGGGGGGTTTTCTTCCTATTTTCCCAGAATTAATTGTTTTTAAAGAATCCATTTATCCCTTCTGATTTCAGATGGCTTCTTTATAATGTACTAATTTCACAGGCTATTTGGATTTATTTCTGTCTTTTTTTTTCTTCTGTGCCAATGATCTGTCAGTCTATTCATATGCCATATCACAATGCTTTAACTTTTGTGGCATTATATTTGAATATGCGTTTATACTTGAATATACTTAAATGTATGGTTTACATGAGTTATATTCATAGATAGAGGAGAATTTATATCTTCGTAACGTTAAGTGTTGTCAAGACCATTATGTGCCTTTTCATTCGTTCAAGTCTTCTTTTGCATTTTTAGATTTCTTCACATCAATCTTGCGCATTTGCCAGTCATTTTCATTGCTTAGTATTTCGTCTTTATCTGTATGTGTACTTTTTGCTGTTGCAAATGGAACTTGTCTTCTATTATGCCTTCAAATTGTCATTTGTTGTTTGCTTACATGAAGCTCTGAAGTTCTATACACTAATTCTGCATCTAGCCAGTGCAGTGAAATCTCTCATTGCTTGTAATAGTTTATTTGGCGTTTTTTCCTCCTTGTTGTGTTTTTAGGGTTTCCTAAATGAAAATGCTGAACATTTTTCCTCCTCCTTTCCAACATTTATAACTCCAATTTCTTTCTGTGTCTAACTGCATTGGCTAGTAGTCTAGCACAGCTTAATACCAGTGATAGTGAACATTTTTTTTTTCTGAATTCCTACGATTAATGCAAATGCTTCTGATGTTTCCTCTTTAAACTTTGGGGTTCAGAGAGATATATCTTATCATGTTGAGGGAGCTGTCATTAAAACCTCTTAGTTAAGAGATTCTAATGAATGAATGTGACTATGGTATGATTCCATTTATGTGAAAATTCCTAAAGAGACAAAAAAGTGAGGACAATGTTTCCCTTGTGGAGAGAATACTGACCGCGAAGGTGGATTGCAGGAGTTCTCTGGAGGGCTGGAAATATCCCGTTAGGATCAGGATGATGACTGAAAAGTGAAAGTGTTCGTTGCTCAGTCATGTTTGACTCTTTGTGACATTATGGACTGTAGCCTGCCAGGTTCTTCTGTCCATGGAATTCTCCAGGCAAGAGTACTGGAGTGGGGTGCCATTTCTTACTCCTGCTTCCTGACCCAGGGATCGAAACTGTGTCTCTTACGTCTCCTGCCTTGAACAGGCAGATTTTTACCACTAGCACCGCCTGGGAAGTCCCCACATGTACAGTAAAGAGCACAATTCGCTAAGTATACAACTCAATAATGGTTTGCGTGCACGCGCATGAACACACACACACACACACACACACACACACACACACACACACACACATAAAATCATCATCCAGTATTCTTGATTGGAAAACTTCACGGGCAGAGGAGCCTGGCTGGCTATTGGCCATGGGGCTGCAAAGAATGACTAGGACGCAACTGAGCATCTGAGCACTAGTACATATAAATTAAAACAAAAAAAGTGATTATTGAATTCTATCATATGCCTTTTTAGCACCTGTGCAGATAATCATATCATTTTTCTTTTTCTACCTGTTAATACAGTCAATGTGTTAATCAATTTCTTAATATTGACTCTTCCTTGCATTACTGGAAAAAAAAAATCTCACCCAGTGTTAGTGCGCCACTTTATTTAGAATTTTTGCTAATAATGTTTATAAGAGTTTATAGTTAGGTTTTGGAATTAATTTTATACTTCCTTTATTCAAAAGAATTTAAAAGAATTATTTTCTTCTATGCTCTAAAAAATTTTCAGGGCTATTAGAAACCACTATTTTCTTTTTATTCTTTTAAAAATAGGTATAGAATATTATCTTATAAAAATTTCTCACTTGGTAATTTCATGGGGAGAAAATTTGCCAATATTTTCTATTTATTCTTTTGTAACTTTTCTATTTAGGTTTTCTATCTTTTATAGTCAGTTTAGAAAATTATACAATGTATGCAATTATTCATGTTCTTGAATTTTCAGATGTATTTATGTAGAGTTAAATCTTTTAATTTCCTCTATATCTGTGGTTCTCCCCCTCCATATGCCTTATTTAGTAGTTTTGCTTTCTCTTTCATTAATTAGATTACTTATTTATTTTCCTAAAAGTCAGCTCCTAGATTTATCCAAACATTTTCCTTTTCAAATTAATATATTTATTTCTGCCTCCAGCTATTAAATCTTTCCTTACGCTTTCCAAAGGGTTGTTTTATTACTTTTATGGCTTCTAGAACTGAATTTAAACCCATTTAGTTTATTGTCTCTTGATTTTTATTACTATTTACTGAAATAAATTTCCCTCTTGATATTACTTTAGCTGTATTTTGTAGAATTTTTATGTAATGTCTCAGTTATAGTGTTCTAGCTCTTCTACCACATTTATTTGTATACATTTTTTGACCTAAGAGTTGTTTTAGAAAGTCTTTAAATGTTTTCCCCAGTGTACAAATTTTTTTGTTTTTGGTTTTATTATATATTTCTAGTTTTAGTGCAGTATGACCAGAGAATAAATTTTATATTAAAAAGTACTTTGAGTACATTTCAAATGAAGACATTTTGAGGATACAGCGTTGGAAATATATAAGCTAAATGTGCTTATTGAGCTATGCTATTTTGGTATTCTATAAGCTTAATCTTTATCCACTTGACCCGTGATCATAGCTGAATTAAAACCGTTTACTACTGATACATTTTCATCTATTTATCCTCGTGTTTCCTTTTATTTCTGTTTTATAAGTATTGATAATATGCTGCTAAGTCACTTCAGTCGTGTCCGACTCTGTGTGACCCCATAGACGGCAGCCCACAAGGCTCCCCCATCCCTGGGATTCCCCAGGCAAGAATACTGGAGTGGGTTGCCATTTCCTTCTCCAATGCATGAAAGAGAAAAGTGAAAGTGAAGTTGCTCAGTCTGTCCGACTGTTAGTGACCCCATGGACTGCAGCCCACCAGGCTACTCCGTCCATTGGATTTTCCAGGCAAGAGTACTGGGGTGGGGGTGCCATTGCCTTCCCCTCATATTGATAATATGAGATTAATATTTATCCACAGGTAGCCATAACTTTAATTTCACTGTGAGTTTATCGGCTAGCATTATAAAGTGTTACTCTTTGTTTTACTGAGTGCTTTCATCCAGATCCAACCTATCTGGTATTAGATGGTGGCCTGTTCTGTTTTCCTGCGCAAGTTCCTGCTGTACCACTGTCTACCCGTTTGCTTCCAACCTTCTTAACCCCTTTGTTTTAGGTGGCTTTTAAATGGCAATCCACTCCAGGACTATTGCCTGGAAAATCCCATGGACAGAAGAGCCTAGTAGGCTACAGTCCATGGGGTCGCAAAGAGAGCGCAAGTTCCTGCTGTACCACTGTCTACCCGTTTGCTTCCAACCTTCTTAACCCCTTTGTTTTAGGTGGCTTTTAAATGGCAATCCACTCCAGGACTATTGCCTGGAAAATCCCATGGACAGAAGAGCCTAGTAGGCTACAGTCCATGGGGTCGCAAAGAGTCGGACACGACTGAGTAACTTCACTTCACTTCACTTATATGCAGCAGAGTTGGGTTTGCTTTGTGATACAATCTGATACTTTTTTCTTTTAATGAGTGAGTTTAGTTCATTACATGGACTTATATGATGTATAAATGTATATATGACTTCCCTGGTGGTTCAGACGGTAAAGCGTCTGTTTACAATGTGGGAGACCTGGGTTCGATCCCTGGGTCGGGAAGATTCCCTGGAGAAGGAAATGGCAACCCACTCTGGTACTCTTGCCGAGAAAATCATGTGGACGGAGGATCCTGGTGCAGGCTACTGTCCATGGGGTCGCAAAGAGCTGGACACGGCTGAGTGACTTCACTTCACTATATGATGTATATGTTTGATCTTTCTTCTGTCATTGTATAGTCAAGGCTATGGTCTTTCCAGAACTCATGTATGAATGTGAGAGTTGGATCATAAAGAAGGCTGAGCGCCGAAGGACTGATACTTTCCAACTGTGGTGCTGGAGAAGACTCTTGAGATTTCCTTGAACAGCAAGGCGATAAAATCAGTCAACCCTAAAGGAAATCAACCCTGAAAATTCATTGGAAGGACTGATGCTGAAGCTCCGGTACTTTGGCCACCTGAGTCACCAAGAGCTAACTCATTGGAAAAGACTCTGATGCTAGGAAAGATTGAAGGCAGAAGGAGAAGAGGGTGCCAGAGGATGAGACAGTGGGATGGCATCACTGATTCAGTGGGCATGAACTTGGGCAAACTCCTGGAGATGGTGAGGGAGAGGGAGGCCTGGCGTGCTACAGTCTGTGGGTCACAGAGTCAGACCCGACTTGGAGACTGAATGACAAACGTGTTTGGTCTACATTCTCTCATTGTTTTATCGTGTTTTCTGGTTTTTTATTTAAGAAAGGTCATCTCTGTGAACCATTTTCCTCCTTTTTCTTGTGTGTGTAATTTGGAAGATTTATGTTTTTCTGGCAGGTACCTTCATAACTATAACTTTATATAGCATGCTTAATCCTCTATTTCTTTAGACAGTCTGTTAATTATATAATGCATTCAATTCTTGATTTCCTTAGATAATAGGTAGTAATTTCTTTCATATCTTTGTTCAGTGCTTTTGCTTCACTGAGATAATTGCCTCATTACTTTCTTTTTACAAAATCATAGTGAAATATTTAGTCACAATTTGTTCAGCTCTGTGAAAACTGTTTCATGTTGTCTCTTTTTCATCTGCTGTTTGTTTTCACTGTTTCTCTCCTCCTTTATTCTTGATTTTTGGGCATAGACCTTGTTTTGATTCCTTTTCAAATACTTTTGATGGAGGAAGATGTGTATAAG
>SJYX01003400.1:0-13610 GCA_006410675.1 Oreotragus oreotragus
CTTCAGCTTCAGCATCAGTCCTTCCAATGAATATTCAGAGCTGATTTCCTTTAGGATTGACTGGTTTGACCTCCTCATTGTCCAAGGGACTCTCAAGAGTCTTGAAGCACCACAGTTCAAAGGCAGCAATTCTTTGGCACTCAGTCTTCTTTAAGGTAACCATTTATATCATGTTTATAGGTGAATAGTAAAAGTGGTTTTGATTCAGTATATGCTTAGCTTGATTAGTTTAAGTACTTCAAAGACCATATTTAAATTTAGATAACACTGCCTGACTCCAAATGCTTTTCCTTAAAGTTCTCATTGCTGAATTATCACTAACTGATTTCTGGCATCAGACAACATCAGAAAATGCACAAAGAAAAAGTATAGAAAGTCTATAAAAAGACTCCATTTCTCCTATTAGCTGTATGGCCTAGGGATAAGATATAGTGCTATATAAAAACATAGCTAATTAGAAAAAAAAAAACCTAGAGATGATGCGAATTTTCCTTATCTATCAAATTTTAATAATTGCCTTTTCTAATTTTACTTTTTTATTCACATCTTTTTTAGGTGGCTTGTTTTAAAACGGTAGGCATCATTATTTTAAAACAAAACAAAACAGAATCACTAGACTTTATCAAAGAATCTAAATTCCTCTTTTTGAAAATATTTTTGACATGGAAATATATTTTAATCAAATTTTCATGTAATAAGAGTCACAGACTTGTATCACCTCAAAAGATGACTAAGTTCTTTTAAGCTTACTTTAATTTGAGAGGAAAAAAGAAGTGATAACTTTGAACTAAGCTTTTAAATAGGCTGAAAAAATAAGGACACTGATTCTTCTCTTCTCTTCACAAAGGATGGGTCCTCTTTCTTTCTTACAAGATCTCATGATGTTGAAATCTGCTTTCTCAGGTTTTAAACTACTTCCCTTCAGTTTCTGTTCTATTAATAAAACCTTGAATTACTCTGTTGACTAACCATCTTGTCCAAAATTTTATTTCTATATTTAAGCCTAAATTATAAACATAATATAACATCCATCTATTTATTCAACAGCATTCATCTAGTGCTTACTGTTTCCCTAGTAAAGATATAGACTTGAGCAAGACCTACCTACTACCTTACCTACCTACCAGGTAAGACCTAGTAAAGATATGTTTCCCTTGTAAAGACAGAGACTTGAGTAAGGCCTGGAGAAGGCAATGGCACCCCACTCCAGTGCTCTTGCCTAGAAATCCCGTGGACAGAGGAGCCTAGTAGGCTGCAGTCCATGGGGTCGCTAGGAGCTGGACATGACTGAGCGACTTCACTTTCACTTTTCACTTCCATGCATTGGAGTAGGAAATGGCAACCCACTCCAGTGTTCTTGCCTGGAGAATCCCAGGGATGGGGGAGCCTGGTGGGCTGCCGTCTATGGGGTCGCACAGAGTCGGACATGACTGAAGTGACTTAGCAGCAGCAGCAGCAGCAGCAAGACCTACCACTGTACTCACGGAGCTCATTTACCTTTGTCAATTATCCTTGTCTAAGTCATTCCAGAGATGCTTGCTCAGCATATTTAGAGTGTGTCAGATAGTCACAGATTGAAGGCATGACTGTTGATTTTCTTTGATCTTCATCACTATGACCCTTGACTCTTCTGGTGATATTTTGCTACCTTCTTGCTATTTACTCAACTGAAAATTAACCAGAATTTAAGAAAAGAGTTTAGACACCACTTTCCAAGGATCTGATAGACAGTGCCTCTCCAGAAATAAGGCTCTGAAATCCTAAATATTTTCTTCCTCATTCTACTACCAATTCTTTGTATAAACTCATCAATTTCTTCCACTGCAAAGTTCTATTAATAAGTCTGCTGAGAGCTCTTTGAAGATTTGCCAAAACTAAGATCAGCCATAAAAATTTTCCGCTTTTAAACAAAGCAGCACAGCTAGGTTTATTACAGTAGGGTGATGTCTATCTTCTTTCAAATTGTCTGATACAAAAACTTCATTTTACAAAAATCTAATCAAGGACTAATTCATTTGCAATTAAATCATGGGCAAAAAGGTCCCAACATCAGATATTCTCATTTTTACATCGGGGGGGGTGTCCTCTCTGATTTGTATGTAATGAGATATATTTTTTATAGCAAACCACCTTTCCTATCATCATGCACAGGAATATACTCCTAGAAGGAAAGAAAACAGGACGATGCCACCCTTACCACACGATATATAATCTATTAGTAATCATTTCATTTTACTTGCTTTTAAAGTAGACAATTTAAATATTTTACATTTTTCCATGTACCAAAGGGTACATGTAATTCTTCTAGAATGCTTTTTCACTAAGTTAGTCAAATGGCTAAACTGTTGAAACTTGCAGATTCATTTTAGTATGGGGCATATGTTTAAGTGGAGCACACAATTCCTCCATCCTCAGGGGTCCTCCCCGATTCTGGCTTTGAATATTTAAACAGTCAGACTGGTTATGTCATTGCTTCAGTTGTTTGCCAGGCCCTGCTAATTACATTAAAACCACTGGAGATGTGATTTAATCAGCTCACCCATGGCAAATGTTCTATAAAGAATGTGCACTCTCTTTAAAAAAAGGCTAGGCTTCTAGAATTTGGATTATCCAGCCCAGAATTCTACAAGCATCCTTTTAAAAGCTAACTTTGGGAGATGGTATCCAGCCATAACTTGAATTTGTCAAGGGTAAATCACAATACTGGATGATGGGACTTCCCACTCCAGTGTTGGATAGAGCAACGTCCTTTCCCAAAAGTAATAGTTGGTGGTGGTCGTTTAGCCACTAAGTTGTTTCCCCATATGACCCCATGGACTGTAGCTGGCCAGGTTCCTCTGTCCATGGGATTCTCCAGGCAAGAATAGTGGAGTGGGTTGCCATTTCTTTCTCCAAGTACTAGTTACAGGCCCTGAAAAAACAGAGGACAAGCTTTGCATTTCCTCAAGACTATTTCTTAAATATTTAGAGGCAGGACTATTTCTTAAATATGTGAAGATAATACATGGGCTTCCCTGGTGGCTCAGACAGTAAAGTGTCTGACTGCAATGCAGGAGAACCGGGTTCAGTCCCTGGTTTGGGAATATCCCCTGGAGGAAGAAATAGCAACCCACTCCAGTACTCTCACCTGGAGAATTCTGTGGACAGAGGAGCTTGGTGGGCTACAGTCCATGGGGTCGCAAAGAGTCGGACATGACTGAGCGACTTCAGTTCACTTCAGTACAGGGGTAGAGTCACCCTCTTGGCTTATTACTCTGTTCATTTGGACGTCTCCCATTCTTCCCAGGTGGTTCAGTGGTAAAGAATCCAGGAGACGCGAGTTCAATCCCTGGGTTGGGAAGATCCCCTTGAGAAGGAAGTGGGAACTCACTCCAGTATTCTTGGCTGGGAAATCCCATGGACAGAGGAGCCTGGAAGGCTACAGTCCATGGGGTTGCAAAAGAGTCAGATAGGACTCAAAGACTGAGTACAGTATTTGCACCAGCTATTGAGAAATGCTGGCTGAGAAAGTTTAAACACCTCAGAGGTATCCAATCCACCTTACAATGCGTTAAGGCCGAAGTGGAAGGCAGGAGTGTGGTGTGCTATGCAGATCTGCTTGGTTATTGTGAGATTAGGCAGCCAGGCAAGGGCAGAAAAGCTCAAGGCTAAAGAAGAGAGCATCTGGGAAGCAAAGGGTTTATAGGACAGAAAGCCGGGATGTCCTGACAGCAGTTGCTGGTACAGCTACCAGAATGTTTGTGTTTGAATCTTAAATACTCCTGTGGAATTCAAAAGTGCTACAGGAGAAAAGTCAGTGGTAAACTATGTTGGGGAGGGTCTTCTCTGGCAGTCCAGTGGTTAAGACTCTATACTTCCAATGCAGGGGATTCAGGTTTGAACCCTGGTGGGAAAGCTAAGATCCCACATGCTACATGACATGACCAAAAAATAAAAATATTAAAACAAATAAAAATTTAAAAATATGTTGAGGAAATCTTGATTAAATAGAATTAAATAGGTTACTATTTAATTGTCAATCTAATGTACTGGAAATTGTCAGTTTAATGTACTGCGGTAGATTGCCATTCTCCCATAGGAAGGCATAGAACACTGTTTCAAAACATCTTTAAACCTGAAATCCTGTCTTTTTTGCAGGCAGCTTGGGTCTGTTGACTCATCTTCCTTCTGGATGGCCAGCTTCTCTGGGCTTAAGGGTCTGTATTCATTTCTCACATAATTAAAATAATCGCAAGTTGAAAAGAGACGGAATTATTCTATGCCAACTCATGTGACATGCGAATTTGTATTCTCTGTGATAGTGGTTATAAAGTAGATGTACTTCACTGGTTGATGTCAGGGGCTGGACTGGGTGAGGGATGGGGAGGGGGAATGGGGTGTCAGTGTCTAACTGGAACAGAGTTTTAGTTTAGGAAAGTGAAAAATGCGGGAGGTGGATGATGGTGAGTTGTACAACAATGTGAATGTATTTCATCTCATTGAAATGTACGGTTACATATAGTTAAAATGGTATGTTTTATGTGGCTTTTACTACCAAATTAAAAAAAGAAAAAAATTAAATAAGTAGAAGTACTTCAGCATCACCAAAAGAACCAGTCACTAAAATAAGGTATTAGGGCCCTCATTCAGAATCAGCATCTCCAGTGTGGAGACTTGGAGCCTGCTTGTTGAAGTTTCCAGGTGGCTTCTGTTCAGCCAGCCTATTATCGCCATTACATCCACAANAAATAAGTAGAAGTACTTCAGCATCACCAAAAGAACCAGTCACTAAAATAAGGTATTAGGGCCCTCATTCAGAATCAGCATCTCCAGTGTGGAGACTTGGAGCCTGCTTGTTGAAGTTTCCAGGTGGCTTCTGTTCAGCCAGCCTATTATCGCCATTACATCCACAAGGCCCCAGACAGGTCCTTTGACCTCTCCCTAAGTAATGCACAGTTAGCAACTGGGCCATGTTAGGAGCTGGAGTTTCCAAAGATCGAAGTCCCACAGTGCGTGTGACATGTTTTGTGGCCTTGGATAAACTTTTAACCTTCCTAAACTTTGACTGCTTCATATACTTCATTAGACTTCCTCATACCGCTTTTCTGAGGATAAACTGAGAAAAAAAGCAAAGTGTCTAGCTTGTTTCATGGCATATACTGAGTTCTGACACGATATCTGGTAGCTATTGTCATTATTATTTTCACAAGTATGTTAAAATTAAATATAGCCAAAGAGGATACATAGTTTGACATAACTTCAAAGTGTTTTTAGTTAAAAGCAGGTGAACTTCCTGAAATCCAGGTATCTCCTCCCTTTTTTGACAAAGGGCAACATCTGTTTCCAAAATAGGAAACGGCCAAATGTTCCAGACAGTTGACTCAAGGCTTTGTTTCCTTTTCTTAGAAGTTAGGCTTTGACTCTGGCAATGGTATAGGTCCAATACAATTTGGAAAACTTCTGTATATTATGGGATGTGTCATTTAACAAAAGCTAAAATTTGTATTTATTAGTGTGTTTCAAAGATCCCACTTAAAGAGCCCCTTTGCCAGACGCTGACTTGAGCTTCGGGGCTCTGCCAAACTCAGCATTTGCTTGATTATTTATTTCCATGGTACGAATGGCTAGGAGCTCACCAGCCCCTGAGGCAGTAAATCCCATTTCTGGAAAATGTCAGCCAGGAGAAAAGTCCCTCTTACAGTGGGAACTTGGGCAGCCTGGACTCTGAAAGAGTTTTGTTCCACCACAGTACAGCCAAACTTCTCTCTGTTTTGGTAGGCAAGAGTTTTCTCCAGCCATCTTTTATTTAGAGTATCCCTTTCAGGTTTCTGCTTTTTTTGCAGGGATTTCTTTTCTAACTGCCTGCCTCTCTGTACCCAAGATCTTAAATTCCTTCTTTGCCTCAGTGTTAGAGACACTGTCTATTAGGGTAAATTTCTGGATCCAGTAACAGTCTTGTTTCTCATCCCACCTTAATCCCTTCTTCTTCTTTGCTGTCCTATGAAGATGTTCCTTTCTTGTAAGATTTCTCACTGCAGTTTCCACCTGTCTGCTGATGACACCCAAAAGGTTTTATTCCTTTTTCACATAATTATTGTTGTTCAGTCACTAAGTCCTGTCTGACACTTTTGCGACTGTGTGAGCTGCAGCACGCCAGACTTTCCTGTCCTTCACTATCTCCCAGAATTTGCTCAAACTCATGTCCATTGAGTCAGTGATGCCATCCTACTATGCCATCCTCTGTCACCCCCTTCTCCTCCTGCCTTCAATCTTTCCCAGCATCAGGGTCTTCTCCAGTGAGTTGGCTCTTTGCATAAGGTGGCTAAAGTATTGTAGCTTCAGCATCAGCATCAGTCCTTCCTATGAACACCCAGGAATGATTTCCTTTAGGATTGACTGGTTTTATTTCAAAAGTCTTCTCCAGCACCACATTTTGAAAGCATCAATTCTTCAGTGCTCAGCCTTCTTTATAGCCCAGCTCTCACATCTGTACATGACTACTAGAAAAACCATAGCTTTGACTATATAGATCTTAATCAGCAAAGTGATGTCTCTGCTTTTTAATACACTGTCTAGGTTTGTCATAGCTTTTCTTCCAAGGAGCAAGCATCTTTTAATTTCATGGTTGTCGTCATCGTCNCCCAGCTCTCACATCTGTACATGACTACTAGAAAAACCATAGCTTTGACTATATAGATCTTAATCAGCAAAGTGATGTCTCTGCTTTTTAATACACTGTCTAGGTTTGTCATAGCTTTTCTTCCAAGGAGCAAGCATCTTTTAATTTCATGGTTGTCGTCATCGTCTGTAGTGATTTTGGAGCACAAGAAAATGAAGTCTGTTACTGTTTCCATTTTTTCCCCATCTGTTTGCCTAGAGTGATGGGACCGGATGCCATGATATTAGGTTTTTGAATGTTGAGTTTTAAGCCAGCTTTTTCACACTCTTCTTTCACGAACCTCATCAAAAGACTCTAGTTCCTTTTCACTTTCTGCAGTTAGAATGGTATATTTGCAAAGCAGCCCTTTATATATTTGCAGATAGTTATGGCATTCTATTTCCTTTCTATAGATTTAATATTCATCATTACTCAGTTTACTCAGATTTTGGTAGATATCAAAGCTCTTTAGAAACTTTTTTCACTTTACCTTAAAGAGAAAGTTTCAAAGTCTAAGGACTCAGACTAACCAATGTAAATAGACTAGACTATTCCTTCCTTTTCTCTGAAAGCTGTTAATGCAGTTCTGTTAATGCAATCTATGATTGAATATACTGATCCATTCTGACAGTCCTGCAATCTGTTGACCTAGATTAAGTTTGGTTAAAGAAAGCTCTGCTGTAATTCTTGGTAGAATTAAAGTTCACTTCTCTTGACTGGTTTCAGTAAATTTAAAGAGATTGAAGATACATATTAATTATCTATTTGAAGTACTTTGGTCAAATTATGGAGAAACAAGCATATTTACAAGTGAAAAATCTGAAGTTATTTCAAAGACACCATAATTTACCAGTATAAAGAAAAAAACCTAAAACTTACTAAATGTATTTAAAATGTGACCAATTTAGCCTTCTCACTTTTATTGGCTCAATTCATAATTTTTGTACAAAGGTCAGAGTTTTGTATTTTCCATTTTGGTTTTTAAAAAAGTTTTTTTCATTGTCATGGGCCTTATGACAATATCTCTAGTTTAACATACAAAACAGTCAACCTACTTTTTTTCTGCACAACTTTTCCTCCTGCCAATGAAAATTTAACTCTGTCAAATACTTGGAGATAAACTTGGTTTGATTCAGTAGGTTGTTTCCATTTTTAAAAGTATTAGGTGGTGCAGTTACTGCCATCTGGTGGAGCAATTGAGAGGCAAGAAAAATAGAAACTAGATTAGTCAAAACATAAAAAATATTGAGAAAGGTAAAATTTCTTCATTGAATCAGTATTCTCATTTAACTGAAACCATGTAAAATTAACCCAAGACTACATGAAACTTTAATTTGAAAGAAAAAATGGTATTCAGTTATATATCTTCTTCTAGTTATTAATTTACCCTTCCAACTGTGTGGTACTTTTTACAATTATAATTCAAATTTGGCTACTTAGATGTGGAGGTAAAAGTCAAGATAATCTTAATTCAAACGTTTCTACCTTAGATTAGTTTTTGACACTGTGTTATTGTTTATATTCCTTTGTGAATTAGCCTCATTGGGGGTTTTGTTTTTTCTGGATTTTTTTATTTTTAATGCTCATCTGAGTTTTACAGGTTGCTCTATTTAACATTCCAGCAAGTCAAAATCACATAAATTTTATATTAGTGCTTCCTCACCTTCTAGTTCTTTTCTGCCCAAGTATTCATTATTCTTTTCCTTTATTCATAAATTGTGAAGGATCTAGTCCCAATTTTATCATCTTCCTGCTAAACATCTCAGACAAGCGTCTGTGCTTTTCTTTCTCAAATTGCACATCTATGTAATAACAGGAATTTGCTTATTTATATTATATGATCTCTTACAATTCTGAAGCCCTGCTAAGTCATAAACAAATTAAATTGGTTTGACTAGTATAGTTTAACAGATAAGTTCGCATTTACTTGAGTCACTAGAAGCTGGTAGAATTTCCTAGACTTTAATACTAGACTGAACAGGTAGCCTTTCCTTAAATATACGACATGGACAACTGCTTGGCTTATTATTTAAAATTTATAACACATTCATTGTTTCTTTTATTTGTCAACATGGTAATTCTGTATTAGGTTTTGGGGCCTCCAGTAATTGGAGGAAGGCAAGACAGGTAATTTTGGAATATAGAACACTTGATTCCCGTAGATGTAAGTTCCATCATACTATGATTTCAGCTGTATCTAAAAGTAACCTTACATTGTACTAAAGACATAAGGGGCGGGTTCTGGAACTCTTTTGGCCCAGAAGTTTGAAAAAAGAGACTGGAAATGTAAGAGACACACACGAAAAAGAAGAATCAGGAAAGTAGCAAGGGTAAATTTAACCTATTTTTGAAAATGTGCTGAGAATACAGTAGTCTTACTATAGTAAAGAGAGAATCTAGAATTTGAAAATTCTAAGAAGCCATGTTTGTGAGGCAGAGGATCAGAGACAGACAATATATCTGTATATATTCATTCATGATGTATATAAAATATTTACCTTTCCAGGTGTCTGAAAAAGAGACTTCTTCTCAAATCTGTATCAGAATGCTGATCTAGGTTTGCATGTTAGGAAACGGCCCGAGTCAGGGGAAAGAATCAGGGAAAGGAGCAGGCACAACAATCCCCAGAGTGCACATAGGGTCACGAGCAACTGTTGTCATTGCTGTTGTGTTGTTATTGTTTAAGTGCACATAGGGTCACGAGCAACTGTTGCTGTTGTGTTGTGTTGTTATTGTTTAGTTACCCAGGTGCTTTTTGCAGCCCCATGGACTCTAGCCCGCCAGGCTCCTATGTCCATGGGATTCTTCAGGCAAGAATACTGGAGTGGGTTGCCACTTCCTTCTCCAGGGGATCTTCCCAACCCAGGGATCAAATCCATGTCTACTGCATTGTCAGGGGGGATTCTTTACCACTGAGCCACCAGAGAAGCCTCACGAACAATTAATTTTCCTCAAAACCAGAGTGACAAATACCTTCACACACAGAGCACTGGATACAGTTTCCAGGAAGTTACTATCTCAGTAGTTGACAAATTAGCCCCAAATTACCCCAAGAAGAATAAACATGAAGAAACCATCACAAAGTGTATATCCTAATAAAATTGCTGAAATCAGTGCTAAAGAGAATATGTTAAAATCATCCAGGAAAAATAAAGACATGTTAAGTATAAAGGAGTGATGGTCAACTTGTCATCAGAAACCACTTAAGCCAGAAGCAAATGGCTGAATATCTTTAAAGAACTTAGAGCAAAAGAAAAATCAACATAGGAAGCCATATCCAAGAAACATTATTTCTTAAAAATAAAATTAAAAAGAAGACTTTTCCCAGACATAAGAAGGCTAAGATAATTTATTATGATCAGATATTTTCTACAAAAAAAAAAAAGATTAAAATAAATCTTTCAGGAGGAAAGAAAATGTTACCAGAGGTTTGGATCTACACAAAGGAATGAAGAACATTGGAAACAGTAATTATATGGAAACATTTAAAAGCTTTCAAAAGTATTTTAAAGACTTTAGAAGATAATAGCCTTTTAAAAGCAAAATAGTATATTTTTGAATCTCTAACATGTAAAATAAAATATGACAAAATAACACAAAGGCGAGTAAAAGCAGAGAAATGGAAATACACTGTTGTAAGTTCTTATGCCATACATGATGTTGTATAATATTACCAGAAAGTAGAAGTTTAAGATATATATTGAAAACTTCAGAAATGTGATTAAAACTCCCCAAAGAGTTTAACTAATGAGTCAATAATGTGGATAAAGGGGAGTAATCAAAACCAAAACAATAAGAAAGAGGAAAAAAAATCCCAACTACAAACATTAGGTAGGACAAATAGAAAGCAAATAGCCAGAGAGTAAGTTTAAGCCTTACTTTAAAAATAATTTCATTAAAATTAATAGTATAATTAAAAGGCAGAGATTGTAAGACTGATATAAAAGCAAGACCCAATCCTAAGCTATCTAGAAAAATGTGGTTTAATTATAAAAGACAGGTTGTTCATTGTAAAAGGATCAAAAATGAGAGATCATAAAATACTAATCAAAAGAAAGCTGTAGTACTTTAATACTAACATCAAACAAAGTAAACTTTTGAAACAAAGAACATTACCATGGATAAAGAAGATCTATGGTATTGGAACTATCAAAGGAACATTTCATGCAAGGATGGGCACATAAAGGACAGAAATGGTAAGGCAGAAAAGATTAAGAAGAGGTGGCAAGAATAAACAAAAGAATTATACAAAAAAGATGTTAATGACCTGGATAACCACAATGGTGTGGTCACTCACCTAGAGTCATACATCCTGGAATGTGAAGTCAAGTGGGCCTTAGGAAGCATTACTACAAATAAAGCTAGTGGAGGTGATGGAATTCCAGCTGAGCTATTTCAAATCCTAAAAGATGCTGTGAAAGTGCTGCACTCAATATGTCAGCAAATTTGGAAAACTCAGCAGAGACCACAGGACTGGAAAATGTCAGTTTGCATTCCAATCCCAAAGAAGGACAGTGGCAAGGAATGATTAAACTATTGTATAGTTCGGTTCAGTTGCTAAGTTGTGTCTGGCTCTTTGCAACCCCATGGACTGCAGCACACCAGGGTTCCTGTCCATCACCAACTCCTGGAGTTTGCTCAAACTAATGTCCATCGAGCTGGTGATGTCATCCAACCATCGCATCTTCTGTTGTCTCCTTCTCCTCCTGCCTTCAATCTTTCCCAGTATCAGGGTCTTTTCCAATGAATCAGTTCTTTGTATCAGGTGGCCAAAGTATTGGAGCTTCAGCATCAGCATCAGTTCTTCCAAAGAATATTCAGGACTGATTTCCTTTAGGATTGACTGGTTGGATCTCCTTGCAGTCCAAGGGACTCTCAAGAGTCTTCTCCAACACCACAGTTCAAAAGCATCAATTCTTTGGCTCTTAGCTTTCTTTATGGTCCAACTCTCACAGTTGCACTCTTTTCACAGTAAGAGTAAGGTTATGCTCAAAATCCAGCAAGCTAGGCTTCAGTAGTTATAAAATGAAACTTCCAGATGTATAAGCTAGGTTTAGAAAAAGCATAGAAACCAGAGATCAAATTGCCAATGTTTGTTGGATAACAGAGAAAGCAAGGGAATTCCAAAAAGACATCTTATTTATTGACTATGCTAGTGTCTTTGACTGTGTGGATCAAACAAACTGTGGAAAATTATTAAAGATATAGGAATACCAGACCACTTTACCTGTCTCCTGAGAAAACTATGTATAGGTCAAGAAGCAACAGTCAGACCCTGATATGGAACAACTGACTGGTTCAAAACTGGGAAAGGAGTATGACAAGGCTGTATATTGTCATCCCGTTTACTTAACTTATATACAGAGTACATCATGTGAAATGCCAGGCTGGATTAAGCACAAGCTGGAATCAAGATTGCTGGGAGAAATATCAGCAACCTCAGATATGCAGATGATACCACTCTAATAGAAAATAAAGAGTCTCTTAATGAGGGTGAAAGAGGAGAGTGAGAAAGCTGGCTTAAAATTCAATATTTAAAAAGCAAAGATCTTGGTATCCAGCCCCATTACTTCATGGCAAATAGATGCGGAAACAATGCAAATAGTGTCAGACTTTATTTTCTTGAGCTCCAAAATCACTGTGGATGGCAACTGCAGCCATGAAATTGAAAGATGTCTGTTTCTTGGAAGGAAAGCTATGACAAACCTAAACACTATAATCAAAAAGCAAAGACATCACTTGCCAACAAATGTCTGTATAGTCAACACTATGTTTTTTCCAGTAGTCGTTACAAATGTGAGTGTTGGGCCATAAAGAAGACTGAGCACCGAATAATTGAGACTTTTAAATTGTGGTGCTGGAGAAGACTTGAGTCATTTGGACGGCAAAGAGATCAAACCAGTAGTCAATTCTATAGGAAATCAACCCTGAATATTTATTGGAAATACTGATCATGAAGCTCAAGCTCTAATGCTTTGGCCTTCTGATGCAAAGAACTGACTCATTGAAAAAGGCTGTCATGCTGGGAAAGATTGAAGGCAAAAGGAGAAGAGGGCAGCAGGGGATGAGATGATTAGATAGCAACACTGATTCAATGGACATGAATTTGAGCAAACTCTGGGTGATCATGGACAGGGAAGACTGGCGTGCTGTCATCCAGGGGGTTGCATAGAGTCGGACTCTATTGAGCGACTGAACAACAGCATCAAAAGAAGGTCATTTCCTAGTGATAAAGGTATCAGATTATTGAAATATAGCAGTCTTCATTTTGTCCACCCTAATGTGCTGAGTTGCTCAGTCATCTCTGACTCTTTGTGATTCTAAGGACTGTAACTTGCCAGGCTTCTCCGTTCATGGGGTTCTCCAGGCAAGAATACTGGAGTGGGTTGCCATGCCCTCCTCCAGGGGATCTTCCCAACACAGAGATGGAACCAGTACCTCTTACGTCGAACTGCATTGGCAGATGGGTTCTTTACCACTAGCACCATCTGGAAAGCCCTGTCTAATAAAGAGTTTTAAATACATAAATTAAAAAAAAAAAAGAAAAAACCCAGTAGAACAAAAAATAGAACTATCCACAATTATATTTGGATATAATAACATTCTATTCTCAATAAACAGAAAGAAAATCATTGTAAAGCACCATGTTAACAGACTAAATATTAGAAATCATATGATCATCTCAATAGGTGCGGAAAATCATTTGACAAAATTCAGCATCATTTAGAGAAAGGATTCTTACCAAATCTAGGACAAGAATGAAATTTTTTCAACCTGATAAAGGGCATCTACAAAAACCGTAAAGCTAACATCAAACTTAACAGAAACTTTATATGGAAATGCAAACAATGGCAAATAGTCAAAAAATTAAAAATGCATACACACATAGACTGGCAATTCATTTCTTACATGATAGTATACAAATTTCAATGCTATTCTCCCAAATCATCCCACCCTCTCCCTCTCCCTCTCC
>SJYX01003400.1:20487-33126 GCA_006410675.1 Oreotragus oreotragus
CTGTATGCAGGTCAGGAAGCAACAGTTAGAACTGGACATGGAACAACAGACTGGTTCCAAATAGGAAAAGGAGTATGTCAAGGCTGTATATTGTCACCCTGCTTATTTAACTTATATGCAGAGTACATCATGAGAAACGCTGGGCTGGAAGAAGCACAAGCTGGAATCAAGATTGTCAGGAGAAATACCAATAACCTCAGATATGCTGATGATACCACCCTTATGGCAGAAAGTGAAGAGGAACTAAAAAGCCTCTTGATAGAAGTGAAAGAGGAGAGTGAAAAAGTTGGCTTAAAGCTCAACATTCAGAAAACGAAGATCATGTCATCTGGTCCCATCACTTCATGAGAAATAGATGGGGAAACAGCAGAAGGAGTGTCAGACTTTATTTTGGGGGGCTCCAAAATCACTGCAGATGGTGACTGCAGCCATGAAATTAGAAGACGCTTACTCCTTGAAAGGAAAGTTATGACCAACACAGACAGCATATTGAAAAGCAGAGACATTACTTTGTCAACAAAGGTCCATCTAGTCAGGGCTCGGTTTTTCCAGTGGTCATGTATGGATGTGAGAGTTGGACTATAAAGAAAGCTGAGCGCCGAAGAATTGATGCTTTTGAACTGTGGTGTTGGAGAAGACTCTTGAGAGTTCCTTGGACTGCAAGGAGATCCAACCAGTCCATCCTAAGGGAGATCAGTCCTGGGTGTTCATTGGAAGGACTGATGTTGAAGCTGAAACTCCAGTACTTTGGCCACCTGATGCGAAGAGCTGACTCATTTGAAAAGACCCTGATGCTGGGAAAGATTGAAGTGAGGAGGAGAGGGGGACGACAGAGGATGAAATGGTTGGATGGCATCACTGACTCAATGGACAGGGGTTTGGGTAAACTCCAGGAGTTGGTGATGGAAGGGAGGCCTGGCGTGCTGCAATTCATGGGGTCGCAAAGAGTCGGTCACGACTGAGCGACTGCTCTGAACTGGAGTTGAAAAAAGCGCTTAGCCATTTATGTCTAAAAAGAGAACTCCTCCCATTTCAATGTATTTCAGTGTTTCTATGCATTATTAATATTGACAGTAGTAGAGTAGAGCAGTGGTAGTAACAGCACAGATAGTAAAGAGAGAGTGCTTTGTTGTTCAGTCACTGAGTCATGGTATGTGACTCTCTGCTGCCCCGTGGACTGCAGCATGTCATTCTTCTGTGTCTTTCACTAACTCCCAGAGTTTGCTCAGTCTCAAGTCCACTCAGTCGATGATGCCATCCAGTTATCTCAATTCTGTCACCCACGTTTCCTGCCCTCAGTCTTTCCCCAGCATCAGGGTCTTTTCCAATGATTTGTGAATCAGGTGGCCAAAGTATTGGAGCTTCAGCTTCAGCATTGGTTCTTTCAGTAAATATTCAGAGTTGATTTNATGATGCCATCCAGTTATCTCAATTCTGTCACCCACGTTTCCTGCCCTCAGTCTTTCCCCAGCATCAGGGTCTTTTCCAATGATTTGTGAATCAGGTGGCCAAAGTATTGGAGCTTCAGCTTCAGCATTGGTTCTTTCAGTAAATATTCAGAGTTGATTTCCTTTAGGATTGACTGTCCAGGGAACTCTCAAGAGTCTTTTCCAGCACTACAACTAGAAAACATAAATTACTTGGTGCTCAGTCTTCTTTGTGATCCAGCACTTACCTCTATACACGACTACTGGCAAAACCTTAGTTTTGACTGTATGGCCCTTTGTCAGCAAGGTGATGTCTCTACCTTTTGGTACGCTGTCTAGGAGTATTTTGAGTCCATATAAAAGAAGTCCTCCTATCTTCCTTGATGATTTAACCAGTTCTGTTACTGGTTCTGACTTAAGTGAAATATTCTTCTTATTATTGGGGTTGTGGACATTTCCACGGTGAGCATGATAAATGCAGAAATCCTTATGCTGCTGATAAAATGTCCATTCTATCACAAAATAATGCCACAAGGAAGTGATGTTAATTTTAACTTTTCCTTTTCAAAGGATAAATAAGCCTGCTATTTAAGAGAAATACTTGATGCACATAACAGAAAACTCACTATATTATGTATTATTCAGTTCGCCAGTTAGTGTACCACTCTTGCAACCACATGGATGGTAGACCACCAGGCTCCTCTGCCTATGGGATTTTCCAGGCAAAAAGACTGGAGTGGGTTGCTGTTTCCTTCTCCAATTATTCAGTTGTAGCTCTTTAAATTGTTTTTATTTTTATTTGTCCCCTAGAATAAGGAATGCATGAAGTTAGAATTCCAAGACTGGTAAAGAATTTCCATGATGCCACTTGAGGCCCTGTATTCAGATTCTTCATGTTTGTATCCTCAGGGTTAATCCATGGCTGTCTTTCTATACCATCACATCAGTGTTCTGTGAGGGAGGAATTGAAAGTGCAAAGAGTCAAAGGTCTTTGTCAACCTGCTTTTAAAGAGTTTTTTGAGAAGCATACATGACTTCTGCTTACATCTCATTAGCCAGGAAATGTCACTGGCCACACATACTTGCAAAGGAGGCTGGGATTTATTTTTTTAATTAAGAAAAATTGATATCATGGAAACAATTGGGATTGTGATGATGTAGAATAAAAGGCAATGGACAGTTAATAGGCAACAAAGTGTCTGTTATGGGATCTCCTTACTGCAACCAGTGGACAGCTTTTATTGAAGGGCTGTCTCATACTGAAGATATTCTATCTGTATACACAATTTTAGCCCAATTAGATTTTGGATCTTCATAGATCTGGTGAATAATCTGACTATTTTTTACAATGACTTCTGCTATCCTTTGTTGTAAATTTTGAAGAAAAATTGAGAGAATGCTTTCCTTAGTTGTGGAATGGCTGAGGCCTCTCTCCGTCTAGTATAAAGATTGTATTCCTTCAGATACTCCTTATCTTGACCTATAAAACATTAAAAAAGAAGGTTTTTTTTTCTTCAGTGGATCAGGTTACCCCTCCTGAAGTATGTCTGAATTGTGCCTACTCAAAAAGCTAATTCACCCAAAAAACTGCATAAACACCAATTTATCTAACATTACTTTTTAAAAAAACAAACATAAGAGTACTTGGTAAACAGCATCCTGGAATGCTCATCAATGAAAATTTTAATCTAACATAGTTGCTTACTTTGTCTCCAAAAAAAATTAATTTAATTTGTCAGTCAATGGGTTGTGAAGTAATTACTTTACTTTAAGGATGATAAACATTTTCAAAAGTAACTTTTATTTTGAGAAAAAATATAGATACATTTAGAAACAATGAGGAGTACAGAAACATTGCTGCCAACTGTATAAAGTGATGATAAAAGAGAAGCCTAGAAAATCTTGATTTTATTCTTTATTCCTCTACTCTGATTTTATAAGACTTTGCTTTGACTCTACATAATGTCAAAAACATCCAGATGAAGAATGAAAAAGGGTTTTGATATCTTTTAGACATAGCTTTCATCTATCTGCACTTCAATTTTCTCCATACTGAGAAAAGAAGTGCTTGTTTCTTACCCACTGTGAAGAGATGAGGAGATTTTCTTTAAAGTTTGAATTCTTTAGCCAAATTGATTCCATTGCATGAACAGTATACAACTTCACCAAGGGAAAAGGGATTATATTGCCATCAGTTTAAGACCACTTCTCTTCCTGTTCAAAAACAAAAGCAACTTCCCAACTGAAACAAGCTTGGAGCAGTTGTAATTAATAGAGGTTCAACCTGGAATCAATGAAAAGAAAAACAAAGGGAGATAAAAATGAATACTTATTGAGTATGCTAGTGATATGCTAGACTCTTTCAGGTACCTCATATACGGAAGGCTGATTTAGGAGTCAGAAAATGAAGGAAATGGCAGCCCACTCCAGTATTCTTGCCTGGAAAATCCCATGGATCTTGGAGCCTGGTAGGCTANCAAAGGGAGATAAAAATGAATACTTATTGAGTATGCTAGTGATATGCTAGACTCTTTCAGGTACCTCATATACGGAAGGCTGATTTAGGAGTCAGAAAATGAAGGAAATGGCAGCCCACTCCAGTATTCTTGCCTGGAAAATCCCATGGATCTTGGAGCCTGGTAGGCTACCGTCCATGGAGTCGCAAAGAGTCGGACACGACTGAGCGAATTCACTTTCACTTTCACTTCTAACATTAGATAAGTATGAAATGTTGGACAAACACACATCTATGCCTGGAACTTGTATTTCTTAGTTACACATGAAGATGTAACCCTCATACCTACATTTTCCAGTGAATCTGCTTTCTCAAAGGGAAACATGGATATAATGCTGAGTCAAAGTAACTTCTTTTGTGATCTAATGTATTCATGAAAATGATTCATATTCTTCAGGAAGAATCTGACTGGGTCTTTCAAAACAAGATATCATTTGGGCTTTCATAGCTGAGCTGAACTTTTTGGCTGACACCTTCACCTAAACCCTAACCCCTAGAAAAACTCCTTAAACTCCTATGAGGCTAAAGTACAAGCTTAAGCGTCTGCCTCCAATGTGGGAGACCTGGGTTCGATCCCTGGGTTGGGAAGATCCCCTGGAGAAGGAAATGGCAACCCACTCCAGTATTCTTGCTTGGAGAATCCCATGGACTGAGGAGCTTGGTGGGCTGCAGTCCACGGGGTCACAAAGAGTCGGACATGACTGAGTGACTTTACTTACTTACTTAAGGATTGACCAGTTGACCCAGTAGACCAATAGTTTTGCCAGTTGATTAAATAATAATTATGTTTGCTGTTTACTCAGCAGATACTCTTTGGCTAGGCTCTGAGATTTTCATGTATTATTGCAAATCTGCAGGACAAATCCTCTAAAATGGGTATTGGGTAGCTCAGATGGTAATAAGTTTTCCGGCAATGTGGGAGACCTGGGTTTGATCCCCGGGTTGAGAAGATCCCCTGGAGGAGGAAATGGCAACCCACTCCAGTATTCTTCCCAGAAGAATCCCATGGACAGAGGAACCTGGCGGGCTAGAGTCTGTGGGGTCTCAAGAGTTAGACATGACTGAGTGACTAACACTTTCACTAGAAGAAACCAGTTATGGAGGTAAAGGAATGGCCTGTGGCCAGGTAATTATTAGATCCCAGAGATGATACTCAAACCCAGATCACCAGACTTCAAAACCTTTTTCATACGCTCAGGCCTCAGTCATCTCCTAAACTTGGGGTGCTGGGTTCCTAACAAGCCATTTTTCATATAGCACTACCTTTGGCTAAAATGGAATTCCCTAACATTTCCAATGAAGTTTAAAACTTTTGGAGAATTCTAGAGGCAGGTAATAAACTATACAAGAGTAGAGTGTTTAGAGAAATACGAGGCAAAGAATTATAGATGGGTTAGCATTTGAGTTGAGCTAGAAGGAAAAGGAGTCTTGACAGATGGGATGAGGAGCGGAGGCAGATGGGAATACTGGATTTGTTCAGGAGACACTGAGCTGTCCCTACCCACGGAAGTGCAGAGGAAGTTGTAATTGAGTTGGGCAATAATTTTCAAAGAAAGGAAGGTAAAGCCAGACTTGGTATGTGCTGATTATGTCCCAAGCCCTCCACTAGATTCTTCATTTCAAGTTAACGTTTCAAGGCCCTTTGGAAAGGGGTGAAGGGTGTCGAGGCAAAGAGATTATATTGTGTTTGAATTATTTGATGACGAGGATCCACTGAAGTCTTTTGAATAGAATGGAACCAAATTAGTGCCAGGTATTAGAGAGATTACTCCATCAGTCTTCTACTAAATACATTGATCATACAGGGGGAAAGTTGAAAGAAGACAGGTTAAAGCTAAATGAAACCCTAATCCAGGGACACATATGAATACATTGGTTACACACATGCTTTTCTCTACTCTACCTCTCAAGCACTAATTTTCATTTTCAGAGTTCATTTATTTTGATTTATGAAAATATTTTAATGAATAACAATAGCTATGAGTGCCTTATCTACATTTCTTTTGATGTGTATAAAGGTAGCTTGTTAGTCTTATTTGACAGAAATGGAAACTGAAATTTAGACAGGTTAAGGCAGGTGCCCACAGCCATATAATCGGTGCTGGTATTTGTGCTCATCTGTGAATCCAGAGACTGTTCCCAACCACTGTGGTACTAAAGAACAGACCAAGTAAAGAAATGCCCTGCCATTTTGGAGAAAATCTTCATTTCTTTTTTAGAGATTGAAAATTTGGCTTTTGAGGCTTGGATAGTAAATGAGCTAACATAATGTTAAGAGCGTGTGTAACATTAGTCAGACTGTTGGCGATAACTCTTTAAGTAGATAGCCAATGAGAATGGCCCACTAAGAAGGAAGAAGGCTTTAAAGTTCTATTTAAAGGAGATCCAGTAAGAATCACTGTGAAAAGAAGTGGGGATAAATGTATCAGTGAAGCACAGCAAATACCCACTGGGCTTCCAAGATTAAGATCCAGCTGAAAGAGCTGGGGAGAATTATGGAGAGATCTCTGTGCCAGCAGCTGGGTGGTGCTACAATGTGGCAAGATAAGGCGAGAACTGTATTGAAGAGACTGACTCATTCTGCGCCCCAGTGCAGCTATTCTGAGCTTGAAGATAAGGTTTAATCATTAAACTCAATTTGCTGTTAAGGTGACTGGTTGGGAGGCCAGGATAATTGCAACTGATCTCAAGTCTCAGTGTATAATAGTCTCTTAAGTGGTATTATCCAGAGTGTCTGCAGTTACATGGAGACTTGTGGAGGCCAAACTGTTCCCATTTAGTTCCCATACCTGCAATCGATCAGAGTGTCTGTTTCAGGTGTTTAGGGCTTCCTTGATGGTTCAGATGATAAAGAATCTGCCTGCTAATGCAGGAGCTCCGGATTCAATCTGTTGGGTTGAGGATCCCCTGGAGAAGGGCATGGGAACTCACTCTAGTATTCTTGCCTGGAGAATTCCTTGGACAGAGGAGCCTGGCAGGCTACAGTCCAGGGGGTCACAAAGAGTCATACACGACTTAGTGACTAACACACACACACATGCATGGGGTGTCTGTATGAAGGTGAAATCATCTGTCCAGTTTCTGGATCTATGATACTGAAGACCAGTTTATCACTAGGTTCAATTTCACTGAATCTGTTCATGCTATCCAAATGCACAGGAGGCTGATTTATAAACCAAGTTTCAGTTATTAATTTTAAAGTTCTAAATCCTTTTTGGAATTATTCGGAATAGAAATAATGGGAGACTGAGTGGTAACGTGGAGAGAACAGATGGTCTAGAATTAGACAAAATGACTTCAGAGAACCTAGTTTAGCTACATGACCTTGAACAACATCTTAACAGCTCTGAGTTGCAGTTGCCTCTGAGAAATAGAAATGATGTTATACCATAAAGTTAGTTTGGTTCTGGAATACTCAGCTCAAAGGCAAAGGGTACTGGTCAGGAGAAATATTGCAAGCTACTAAGGCTGACCCCAGCAATCATAGCTGGATGATTCAACACACAGAATCCCCCCCAAAAGAAGCTTTCCAGGAGTGGGTTAGACTAGCTTGTTACCAAGAGTCTCAATTTGGAGACTGGGCCCTATTAGTTTCAAAAGTGAAAGTATGAAAGTTAGTCACTCAGTCATGTCTGACTCTTTGCAACCCCATGGTCTGCAGCCCATGAGGCTCCATGGAATTCTCCAGGCAAGAAAACTGAAGTAGGTTGCCATTCCCTTCTCCAGGGGATCTTTCTGGCACAGAGATCAGGACTCTTGCATGGCAAATTCTATACCAACTGAGCCACAAGACTCGAAGGACCTCTCCATTGTAGAAAACCTTAGAATATGATATCTTTTACCCCAAAGTCTGGAATTGTCAAGATATTAAATCATGCCTCTGATCAAGTGGCATTGGTTTCAGGATCTGACCCCACTAATAAAAGAAGAGTGGTAACATGATACAGGGTAGCCAAGGCAATTTCAGGTGGAGTTCTGTGCACCGAGCCATCCCTTATTAGGGGAGGAGAGCCCCTGGTGCCTCTGCTCCAAGTCCTAACATTCCATTCCAATTCCTGCTGTGTGATGGAAGCAATTCTTTTAACAAAACATCTATTGAAATAAGTTTTTTTTTTTTTTTTTCAGGAAGAAATTCATAGTGTATCTTTAATCTTGTTCTTTGTTGGATTCAATTTCTGAGAATAACCTTTTAACCTTCTCCCTTGATTCTGAAGATGGTCCTTACATCAAATTGGTGACTCCCTGCTTCCTGGCCATGGTTTCCAAGAAGTGTTTTGGTGACAACTTTGGGGCTTCCCTGGTGGCTCAGAGGTTAAAGCGTCTGCCTGTAATACAGGAGACCTAGGTTCGATCCTTGGGTTGGGAAGATCCCCTGGAGAAGGAAATGGCAAGAAAGTAAAAAAAGTAAAGTCGCTCAGTCAGTCGTGTCCAACTCTTTGCGACCCCGTGGACTGTAGCTCACCAGGCTTCTTTTTTTTTTTTTTTTTTCAGGAAGAAATTCATAGTGTATCTTTAATCTTGTTCTTTGTTGGATTCAATTTCTGAGAATAACCTTTTAACCTTCTCCCTTGATTCTGAAGATGGTCCTTACATCAAATTGGTGACTCCCTGCTTCCTGGCCATGGTTTCCAAGAAGTGTTTTGGTGACAACTTTGGGGCTTCCCTGGTGGCTCAGAGGTTAAAGCGTCTGCCTGTAATACAGGAGACCTAGGTTCGATCCTTGGGTTGGGAAGATCCCCTGGAGAAGGAAATGGCAAGAAAGTAAAAAAAGTAAAGTCGCTCAGTCAGTCGTGTCCAACTCTTTGCGACCCCGTGGACTGTAGCTCACCAGGCTTCTCTGCCCATGGGATTCTCCAGGCAAGAATACTGGAGTGAGTTGCCATTTCCTTCTCCAGGGGATCTTCCCGACCCAGGGATCAAACCCAGGTCTCCTGCATTGCAGGCAGACGCTTTAACCTCTGAGCCACCAGGGAAGTCCTAACACTCTAGAAAGTGGCAACCCACTCCAGTATTCTTGCCCAGAGAATCCCATGGATGGAGGAGCCTGGTGGGCTACAGTCTACGGGGTCGCAAAGAGTCGGACACGACTGAGCGACTTCACTTAGACTTAAACTTGGGTCAAATTAATTATTGTTGTCAGTATAAACGGAAGCACAGTTGACAGGCATTCAAAAGTGTCATTTATGATTTTGTTGTACAGAAAACAGTGATTAAGTTTAACCAAAGTTTCTGGTGTAACTCTGCCCAAAATAGTCTGTCTCTGTTTAACAAGTAAGTTCGTTTTTATATGTTCCAAAGTGATGGTAGCCAAACATATTTGTTAGAATAAAAGTTACCTATTTGACCACATTGACAACAGAAATATTTTATACCTAAATTAGTATCCAGGTTTTGGAAACTCAGAAAAAAAGGTAAGGAATAAGTAAGCTGGCCAGTAGGTTAGAACAAAAGTAAAGTATATCGTACTCCAAAATTTAAGCCTAAGACTGAATTTTTGTAGATCTCTTGTACATACTCAGAGATTTTTTTTTTTGGTGATTTCGAATGTCTCAAGTAATTTGCATCTAGTTTTACACTAGTATTCCCTGAAGTTGGGAGACTTGTATGTGCTGTGCTTAGTTGCTTAGTCATGTCTGACTCTGTGACCCACTGGACTGTAGCCCACCAGGTCACTGTATCCATGAGGATTCTCCAGGCAAGAATACTGGAGTGGGTTGCCATGCCCTCCTCCAGGGGAGAGAGAAAGTTAATACAACATCACAAAAGAAAAGATAAATATAAAACTGAAAACTGCTCAAGCATGTCCCAATAATTTGCTGCTGCCAGTGAACCAAGGTAAAAGCAATTCTTTCTCGTCATCACTGTAATTTGAATGATACATTCACTGGCCAAAAAAATTGTGCATCTTTTTTTTTTTTTTTGAAGATTCCAGCACATCAAATAGAAGAAGCTATTAATTACTTGGTGGTACATTAGTCTATTGGTGGATTAACATGCTTAATCATGCATACTTTTCCCACTTCAATTCCTAAAGCAATAAAGAAATATCAGTAATAATAAAATAGCTTCAAAATACATAGCTTAATATAAAAACTGCTTTCCATGTGTGCAATAGATCCTCTGCTGTTTATGCTAATGGTGGGGCCCCAGCTATACAGCGTTATTCCAGAGGAGAAATGAGCACAATAGGATGAGACTGTGGGCTGAGGCAAGATAGGAGAAACTTGAATAGTGGAGCAAGGTGTCTCCCTTCTTCTTCCCTCTTGGGAAGGGACCAGGAGCCTAAGTTAATGAATATGTGACAATCTGGAATCCCTGCTCAAGTGTCATGACCATAGGTGTTGCACAGCCCTCAGTCCTTTGGGGGAGAGGTCTTCTCAGGGTCATGTGGAGCCTGCCAGGTTCTTAACAAGGAAGGATGGTACAAGCTGATACTGAGAACTGTGAGAAGAGTTCCAATAGAGATGGGCAGGAAGAAGAAAGACATAACGGTCTCAGCTCCTCAAATCGGCTAGCTAAACCTTCAGGACTGGTCTCTAATCCTATAGAGATATAGATAGTCAGAGAAAGCAAAGGATCTCAGTGGAAGGACCATTGAGGATGGTTCCATATATGAAGTTGGGTAGATGGGGAGACATAGACTGATGCCCATAGGATAAAATTCCTTTCTGAATCTCCAGGAATATTTCCAGATCCATGGTGCTCATTTATACCAAGGGCCCACATCCCAGTGGCCTAGTGCCTGAGTGGCGGATTTTAGAACAGGCATCTAGGTCCAGGTTGTGGTGCTGGAGAAGCCTCTTGAGAGTCCCTTGGACTGCAAGGAGATCAAAGCAGTCAATCTTAGAAGAAATCAGTCCTGACTATTCATTGGAAGGACTAATGCTGAAGCTACAATCTTTGGCCAACTGATGAGAAGAACTGACTCACTAGAAAAGACCCTGATGCTGGGAAAGATTGAAGGCAGGAGGAGAAGGGGACGACAGAGGATGAGATGGTTGGATGGCATCACTGACTCGATGGACATGAGTTTGAGTCCAGGAGTTGGTAATGGACAGGGAAGCCTGGCATGCTGCAGTCCATGGGATCACAAGGAGCATCTTTATATGACTTTTTTGTTCTTACTACTTTTTGTCCTAAAGAAAAGTAGAGAGTATTTTCTCTTCCTCCTGTCCTTGAGGTGGATTTCTTAAAACCTAAATGTGCAACTTGTCAGATAGGAAGGAATTTTTATTGCATCCAATACATCTGCATCATTGTCCTGAGATATCAAATAGATCATATTTTTTCTCTTATTCAAACTGTGTGTGTGTATGTTAGTCATTCAGTTGTGTCCGACTCTTTGTGACCGCATGGACTATAGCCCACCAGGCTCCTCTGTCCTTGGAATTCTCTAGGCAAGAATACTGGAGTGGGTTGCCACTCCCTTCTCCAGGGAATCTTCCCAAGCTAGAAATCAAACTCAGGTCTCCTGCACTGCAGGCAGATTCTTTACCATCTGATCCACCAAGGAAACCCCATATTCAAACTAGATGATGCTAAACCTTTATCCCACCTGTTGCAAGAGTATCTTTTTTCTCTTCCTGAAATCTCTTTTGTGACAACTGCGACAACCTCAGGAATGCATTGTAGTCTATTTAATTTTATAGTCAGGCCATTTACTGTTCTAATTTTTACTATATTGCTGCCATATAAGGTCACCAAAACTCAGATGGTCCTGCCATCCTAGTATCTAACTTGTCTGCTGAAGAGCAATCTGCCTTGAACAGAGCTAGCACCTCAACACTGACCTGGGAACCCTGTAAAATGGTGCAATTCCTGGACTCTCTTGAGGTACATTTGCTGCTGAGGTATGTCCAACCATAGGAATAGGGTATAACATGTATTTGGATGTGTTATTATCTTAGGGCCTATGTAACAAATGATAGCAAACTGTAGCTCAGAATAAAAGACATTTACCATCTCATAGTTCTAGAGACTAGAAATTTGAAATCAACGTATTTGCAGAGCCATGCTTTCCAAGCCTCTAAGGAAGGGTCATTCTTTGTCTTTTCCCAGCTTCAGGTGTTGCTGACAGTCTTTGGCATTCTTTGGCTTGTAGATGTGTCCCTCCAGTCTCTTCCCCCATCATCACACAGTGTTCTCCCATAAGTGTGTCCATGTTCATATTTCCCTTATCTTATAGCAACATTGTTATCTGAATTAAAGCCCACCTTAATCCAGTATGGGCTTCCGTTTGGCTCAGCTGGTAAAGAATCCACCTGCAATGTGGGAGACCTGGGTTCAATCACTAGGTTGGGAAGATCCCCTGGAGAAGGGAAAGGCTACCCACTCCAGTATTCTGGCCTGGAGAATTTCATGGACTGTATAGTCCATGGGGTCACAAAGAGTTTGGACATGACTGAGCACTTTCACTTTCACTTAATCCGGTATAGATTCACATAAACTTGATTATATCACAAAGACCTTATTTCCAAATAAGATCAAATTTACAGGTATCAGGGGTTAGAACTTAACACATCTTTGGGGGAGACACAATTCAATCCATTACAGTCCAACCTCTGATCTCCCCAAATTCACATCCTTCCCACAAGCAAAATACAGTCATCCCATCCCAACATCTCCAAAATTGTAACCTTCCAGCACTGGATAATTTGGTACTTATCCCCTCCCCAGACCCACCCCACCCCATCCCAA
>SJYX01003400.1:42627-54149 GCA_006410675.1 Oreotragus oreotragus
CCTGCTTCTGGAGGAAAATGTGAGAGAATAATTTAATAGAAAACTAAATATATAATCCCAGACTCAGGTAAAGAATCCCATAAAATCTCCAAACCCCATTAAAGCTATTTCAAGGAAACATATGTACACTTTTTACTACAGATAGTTTAATTAACTTGATAAATTGAGTTCACCAGCAGGTGGTAAAATCTCTCTTAGGCTGGAAGGAGGAATATTTAATTTCCATATCTGCTCAGGAAACTATTTAAACTTAGAATGTTTATCCTTATGGCTAGATAATAAGGGGTTTTTTGACACTAGTGAATGTAAAAATGGGTGTAGTTCTAATAATTCTCTGTGCTTATCTCCTGTGTGCTGTCTCTCAATTAACAGACCTCTCAGGCCTCAAGCTCTCAGACGTCATTTGGTTCTACTGGTTACACCTCTGACATATCTCCCGACCCTCTTCCTTTGATACATTTCCTTTAGCCGAATTTACATCTCTCTCCTTCTCTCTCAGGCTGCTGTTAGCTCTCAGTTTGCAACCCAGGACAAATGATGCCCTTTCTTAAAACTCTAAAAAAATAGCTCTCCACTGGACAGAGTGATGTCCTCATCTAAAAGCAAAGAGCTCAGGGTCCCCCACAGCCTTGCTCTGACTATGCCATACAAATTTCACTCTTGCCACGTCCCTCCATACAAACTCTGTTTCAGCCTTGCTCAGCTACTTAAGGGCCTCTTCAGCTGATAAATGAGAAAGTAACATACAGCTGTTAAGAAGAGGAAGCTTTAATACTTACACAGTAGAGTACACCAATTATATACCTCAATAAAAATAATTTAAAGGATTATTATAGAATTATTATTTTAATATATAATAATTATCCATTGTTATAAAATTATGTTATTAATAATATTAATTATGCAGAATTGTTTAATTCTATATGATAATTATCAAATAATTATTTAATAATTATAAAATTATAATATATTGATAATTATTATTATAGAATTATTAAAGAATTATATAATAACAACACCAACCTACCCCCTCCCAAATAAAAAGCTCTGGAGGCACACTGATTAAATTCAAAAGCTAGCTCTTTGCAAATACGTTTGTTTGTACCAGTTTTCTAGATTCCTATTATGTATCATGGAGAAGGAAATGGCAACCCACGCAAGTATTCTTGCCTGGAGAATCCCATGGGTAGAGGAGTGTGGCAGGCTATAGTCCATGGGTCCCAGAGTCAGACGTAACTGATGGGACTTAGTATTATGTATCATTGTTGTTCAGTTACTAAGTCGTGTCCAACTGTTTGCAACCCCATGGACTACAATTCTATGTATAAAATAGAAAACTAATGAGAACCTATTATATAGCCCAGGGAGCTCTACTCAGTGCTCTGTGGTGACCTAAATGGGATGGAAATCCAAAAAAGGAAGGGATATATATATATATATATATATATATATATCGCTGATTCGCNTTGCAACCCCATGGACTACAATTCTATGTATAAAATAGAAAACTAATGAGAACCTATTATATAGCCCAGGGAGCTCTACTCAGTGCTCTGTGGTGACCTAAATGGGATGGAAATCCAAAAAAGGAAGGGATATATATATATATATATATATATATATATCGCTGATTCGCTTTGCTATACAGCAGAAACTGACACAATATTGTAAAGCAAGTATACTCCAATAAAAATTTTTTTAAGAAGCTAGCTCTACCATGAACTTGGTGCCCTTGAGTAAGTTACATCACTTCACTGCATCTCAACTGCCTCATCTGTGAAACAAGTAATGATACAACCTGCCTTGTGCAGTTATGCAGAATCTGACATGAGAGAATACGTGCAATGTGTTTAAACCAAGCATGTTAGTCACCACCGTCGCCTTTCACTGTGTTGCTGGCGATCCGCTCTCAGTGCCATCAGGGTATCATGCTTACCCTGCAAACCGTTCCTTTATTTACCACTTTGGAAACCAACAAAGAAGCTGCTGATTTTTCTGGATTCCTGCAGCACTTTGGCTGTCCCTACTTTGTTGTGCCTTGAGTTGTAGTGAGGGCTTCAAATCCCCACCAGTTGGCGAAATCCTTGAGAGCAGGAACCTTTGAGACAATCTTTCCATCTACCATACCAGCAGAGTGCTTCGCACCTGGAAAATGCTCATTAAACAGCTGGCAAAGCAGAAAAAACTGCTCCGTGAGACTCTTGCCTGGAAAATCCAATGGACGGAGTAGCCTGGTGGGCTGCAGTCCATGGGGTCGCTAACAGTCGGACAGACTGAGCGACTTCACTTTCAGTTTTCTCTTTCATGCATTGGAGAAGGAAATGGCAACCCACTCCAGTGTTCTTGCCTGGAGAATCCCAGGGATGGGGGAGCCTGGTGGGCTGCCGTCTATGGGGTCACACAGAGTCGGACACGACTGAAGTGACTTAGCAGTAGCAGAGACATTCAACGCACTTTATGTTTGAGCACACATACCAGGAAAATAATCTGTTTTGAGAATATTACTTATTTGCTGTGTCACTTCAGTCATGTCTGACTCTTTGCAACCTTATGGGCTATAGCCTGCCAGGCTTCTCTGTCCATGGGATTCTCACAGAAAGAATACTGGAGTGGGTTGCCATGCCCTCCTGCAGGGGATCTTCTCCACCCAGGTATTGAACCTGTGTCTCTTATGTCTCCTGCATTGACAGGTGGGTTCTTTACTACTACTAGTACCACTGGGGAAGCCCACTACTTATTTATCTATGTAAAAATTAACATCATTCATTTGACAAATACTTATTTTGTGTTAAATATTGCCAGTCACTGTTCTAGGAACTGGGGAGACAACAATTGAAGACAAAGTTTAAAAGACAATTTTAAAAAATTCTACAGTCCTCAAGGAGCTTCTGTTCTAGTGGATGGAAACATTTAAGAAACAAGATTAAGAAGATGATGAGTGCTGTGGGTTAAGAGAAGGCAGGGAAGAAAGGCAGATGGAAGTTGCTGCTTTACATGTGGGTGGTCCAGGTAGACCTCACCGAGAGCGTGACACATGAACAAAGAGCCAAGGGAAGCTGATAGCACCAGAGGAAGAGCTTCCCAGGCAGAGGGAGTGGGCAGGGCCAAGCTATGATGTAAAGCTGGCCTGGAGAGTTTAAGGACCAGCAATGAGACCTGTGAGCCGGAACAGTGTGACCCCAGGAGGGAGTGGGAAGACTCAGGGCAGACATGACTGGCACTGGAGCTTGTAGAACCTGTGGGGTTCATGCTGGTTGACTATAAGAGTTAAATTTTTTAACTTCAACTTATATTAAAATATTAACTATTCTGAATATGGTTCATTTTGCTTGGACTCTTCAAATCTCAACTTTGGTAACAGAGATCAAACATCTAACCTTATCCTTAAAGTCAGTTTAAGTATTGCAAACTATAATTCTCTCCCCTATTCTCACCCCATCACAGGTTACCCTCAACACCAGTCTCTTCTTCTCCATTAAAAAAAAAAAAAAAAAAAAAAAAAAAACCACCAAAAAACCACTGGAGTCCATTTCATAGTATGCATCTCCTTCCCACTTGTGAACTTGAGTTCTGGATGTTTTCAACATCCAGGTAGACAAAACACTCAATGATACAGCAACACAATTTCATGTCCTCTCTCCTCAGGTGAACTTCACCTCTTCTCCAATCAGCTACCCCCAGCCTGCACCATGTCTGCACTGGGAAAACACCCAGTTAGACATTTTTCCTGTCCGATATACCACCTTTCCCTTTTCATCTCCACTGGAGCTGTCTTTGGTATATTGCAGACGTCTGGGCTTTTGAAGCTGCCACTTTCTCTCATCCCATCTGTACCTCTGGCATGTCTTTCTGCTCTGTTAGGCCAGACCCAAACTTGATCAGCTGAATTCTTCTCGTACTTCCATTCTCAATTTATTGGCACTCAATCTTGCTGCTGCTTCTGTCCTTCAAAATTTCAATCCTGTGCTAAATGGTGAAAATCCACCTGCTCATTCTTTTCTGATATGGACTATTTTTAAAGTCTTTATTGACTTTGTTACAATATCACTTCTTTTGCTTATGTTGGGGTTTTTTTTTGGCAGAGAGGCATGTGGGATCTTAGTTCCCTGATCAGGGATTGAACCCTCATCCCCTGCATTGGTAGGCAAAGTCAACCACTGGACTGCCAGGGAATTCCTTCACGTGCCTCATTCTTAATTACAGAATTCATCAGTATTTCTGGAAAACAAAAAAGCACCCTAGCCATGCCAAGTTCTACCCTCTCAAATTGTGGTCCCTCAACTTGAGTGGATCATTAAATCTGTCCATTGGTCTTTTTTTAGTTCTTGTTTTCTTTTCTTTTTTTTTTTTTTTTTNAGTATTTCTGGAAAACAAAAAAGCACCCTAGCCATGCCAAGTTCTACCCTCTCAAATTGTGGTCCCTCAACTTGAGTGGATCATTAAATCTGTCCATTGGTCTTTTTTTAGTTCTTGTTTTCTTTTTTTTTTTTTTTTTTTTTTTGTGTGTGTGTCTGTGTAGAGAAGTTTATTAAAGTATAAAGGAGATAGAGAAAGCTTCTGACATAGGCATCAGAAGGGGGCAGAAAGAGTACCCCCTTGTTAGAGTTAGCAATGAAGTTATATACTCTCCAATGAATCCAAAAAATGTCTGGAGGTTGTAAAGACCTCACCAGACCTACTCCCATAATTTACATTTTAAGATAACGGAATTAGCCAGAAGGTTTAATCCAGAGACTGTCCTCAGGCAGAATACATTGTTGTTATATAATCCTAGGGAATGTAGAGAAAAGTTTGTCCTTTCTTCCTCCTTGAGAATTCCAGACCCTTCTCTCCTTGGGGACCCCTAGACTTCTTATCAACCTGCCTAGGAAATGACTCTCTCATTCCCCCCTTTTCTTTTGGGAGAATTATGCTTCCTAGGGAAAAGGGGCGTCATTCTTGTTCCATAACCGCTTCCGAGCTGAGAAGGGGCGTTGTCCCTAAATTGGCGAGGCAACATATTCTCCTAATCCTCATATTGAGGATATCTGATCCAGGGGCCCCAAATAGTAGTTGGAGGAAGGCGCAGCAGTAGCAGGAGTTTGAGCAACCATTTGTAACTTAAAGCTTTCATGCGGCTGGAAACAAATCCAGTTACACAGTTACAGACGTAAGGCAACATAGTCATTACAAGTTAAAATCAAAACTAAAAGTCACATTAAGTTCACAGTTAAAGTGCAACGTATTGCACCAGTCCAGTTTAGGGTTGGTAGATGTCATCAGATGAAGAAGAGGCATCGCATGTGATTGTTGTCGAAGGTATTCACAGACTTGGAGAAAGTCCTTTCCTTGAAGTGGAGATGTCCACCAAGGGAAGCCTTCCAATGATGAAGAGAATCTTTATAACTTCCTTAGCCTGTTCACTATGACAGAGAAAAGCCTCAATCCATCCAGTAAAAGTATCTACCCAAACTTGTAAGCAAGAATATCCATTAGCTTTTGGCATATGAGTAAAATCAATTTCCCAGTCCTCTCCAGGATCCTTCCCACTTCGTTGTAATCTAGATTTTGCTTCCAAAACCTGTTCAGCAGTCACCACAGCATAACCTGCTTTACTCTTTCCATCCCGAACAAAAGAACTGCCATCTGTAAAAATTGCCATGTCAGGATTGTCTAATGGGGTATCATTAGGTCTTCCCGAGCTTCTCACTGCAAATTGCTGAGGCTAATCTTCAACCAAAACAACAGGGAGGCTATTCTGCTTTATGTAGGTACTTTAATTAACTTGTTTTCAAGTAGTCAATACATGTACAACATCAAAATTCAAAAGATTAAAAAATAATTGCTGTTTAGTCACTAAGTCACGTCCAACTCTTCTGCAACCCCATGGACTGTAGCATCCTAGGCTCCTCTGTCCACGGCATTTCCTAGACAAGAATACTGGAGTGAGTTACCATTTCCTTCTCCAAGGGATCTTCTCAATCCAGGGACTGAACCCATATCTCCTTCATTGGCAGGCAGATTCTTTACCACTCAGCCACAGGCATATAGTAAAAAGTAAGTTTTCTATGATCCTGCCACTTCAATATGCATTTCCTTTCAAGAAGATGATGATTATTTCAAATATATTATACATCTGTCTAGATTTGTGCTCTAAAATGCACAAGTTAAAACATTTGTGTATGTGCCTGTAAACAACACTTATAAAACACACAAGTGTGTGTGTGTGTGTGTGTGTGTGTGTGTGTTTGGTAGAACAGTATACACACCAGGGCTTCCCTGGCGGCTCAGACAGTAAAGAGTCTGCCTGCAGTGCAGGAGGCCCGGCTTCGATCCCTGGGTCAGGAACAGCCCCTGCAGAAGGAAATGGCAACCCACTCCAGTATCCTTGCCTGGAAGATTCCATGGCTGGAGGAGCCTGGCGGGCTACAGTCCGTGGAGTCGCAAAGAGTCAGACATGACTGAGCGACGCTATCTTACATCTTTTCATTTCACGCTAGAGTTTGGAGATTCTGCTCCATCTGTGCATGTGGATCTGCTGATTATTTTCCATAGCTGTACAATATTCTTTGTATGCTTGCATCATCCTTTTTATTTTTAATCAATGTCAAACCAGTGGATATTCAGGTTACTTTAACCTTTGGCTATCACAGATAATTCTGCCATGAAAAGCTTTCTATATGTGCCAGTTCTTACAAGTACTAGTTGTAATAGCTATAGGATATTCTTGGAAGCTGAATTGCTGACTTAAAGTGCATGAACATTTTACATTTTGAGAAATATCTTACATTTAGAATGTTGTTGTTTAGTTGCCGAGTTGTAGCTGACTCTTTGAGACCCCATGGATTGTAACCTGCCAAGCTCCTCTGTCCATGGGATTTCCCAGGCAAGAATACTGGAGTGGGTTGCCATTTCCTTCTCCAGGGGATCTTCCTGACTCAGGGATTGAACTCACGTCTCCTGCATTGGCAAGTGGGCTGTCTACCACTGAGCCACCAGGGAAGCTCATTACATTTAGGTAAATATTGTCAAATTACCCTCCACAAACGTTGTACCCATTTTCACTTTGGACAACAGTTGCCTATGAGGTGGCTGTTTCTCCACTAAGTAGAAATGACATCTCTCTAGAGTTTTAATTTGCAATTCTCTGATTATGAGTAAGGTTGACCATCTTTTTGTATGTTTATGAGATATTTGTACTTCTTTCTCAAGGAGCAATCTGTTCATATTAGAGTCTATTTTGGATGCTTTTTAATTGTCAGATGTTTGGAGTCAAAACTGTTCTAGTTAATATTTCTTCCCATTATGTTCTGGGATTAAATGATGCTATAACCTCTCTCATCCTGCTGCTTATCTATCAAACAGCTCCACCTAAATATTTTGCCTGAACTTTGCTCAGTGAATATTTGTGCATCACAGATGTCAGCCAGGGGGCTGAAGTGGGAGTAGTAGTGTCCCAGGACCATGGTTCAGACTTAGCTTAGATCTTCAGATTTGTGGTCTGTGCAGGTCCAAAGCCTACCCTCTTCCTGAAATTCTCATTGTATTCAGGAGTTGGGAGAAATCCTACACTCATGGCCTTACTCAGCCTCCAGTATCTTTGGGTGATGTTGGTTTCTACCCTTCACTTTATCCTCATCTCCTCAGCAGATCTTTTGGACCTGTACTTCCTCAGTACCTGTGATTCTCACATTAGGTGGTGTGGTGGTTCAGTTGCTAAGGCATGCCCACCTCTTTGTGACCCCATGAACTGCAGCATGCCAGGCTTCCTTGTTCTTCACTATTTATACCCCCAAAATATTTTTTTAAAAAGAGTTGTGGAGTGATATTGTGATTTTGGTTGGGTGGGGATTAATTTGTGACTTAATGCATAGAATGATGTTGGAAGGAGATGAGGAGGAACACCTAGTGTAGTGACGCATCTACTGGTCGTGTAGGAGGAGATGGTTGCGGCTGGAGTTAAGGGTGTAGAGGAGTGAATGGACCTTAAAAGCACTGTTTCCACTCAGCTTGCTGGAATGGAGGGAAGAATGAATGGCTGTGGATAGATTTGGTAATAGAGGAAGTTGAATAAGATGCATTATGCCCAGCAACTTCAATTTTCTCAGGAAGGTAGAAAGAAGGTCATTTACTAAATGGGTCATAAACATATCAAGGAATAGCAATCCAGTGGGAAGTCTGATAAAATTTAAAGAAAAAAATAAGTTGCTAGTGCCAGGACTTTTTTTCCAAAGGATGCAGATCTTTAAAGAAAGTTTAACAGAATCCGAGGGCATAGAATTTTATACTGATGTCATGAGTATGGACCACCATCAGAATTTGGGCGTAAATGCCTATAAATGAATATTCTCATTTGGTTTTCTTCGCTTCTGATATCAGTCCTAATCTGTATGTGTTTGTGTGCTCCTCTGTCTTGAACCATTCCTAAAATGTCCCTTCTTCCAGACTCTGTCCTTGCTTACGACCCATCTCATCCTTCTGCTGCTTCTATGCTTCAAAAGTCCAATCTTGTATTTTTTTGCAAGGTTATATGTTTCCTACCCTCCTTGAAATATCTCACCAGATGTTTGCTTTCACCTAGTACTAATATGAGATCTTCAAATCTCTGTCCAGCTCAAATCTCTTGCAAGCTCCAAAATTTTAAGGATAGCCACACAACATCCCATAGTCACTTCCATTTGGCCTGTCTGAATATTTTCCCAGATCCACTTCTCTTCTTGCCTTCTCTGCCTCCACCGAGAACAAGAACACAGGGATTCACTTCTCTAATACTGCATGTTGACATTCTGAGAGTTATTTTTAATTTTTTTCTGAACCTCTCATTCATTGAAAATTAATGTTGCAAGCTTTATTTCATAAATATTTCACAAATCACAAATCTTCCCTTTTCCCAGAAACTCAGCCACCACTGCTCCAGTGAAGGCCCTTTTTCTCTCTTGACGGTTATATTTCAGCAGTTTCCCAACAAAATTTCTAGCCTTTTAAGTCTTTCTTAGGTTATTCATTATAGGCTGAAGTCATGTTTCTATAATGTAAGCCTGGCATTTCATTTATCTTTTAATCCTCGGTGTCTCTTCATCTCATGTGTTATTCCTCCTCTTTTAAAAAAATTAATTTATTGTCTTTAATTGGAAGCTAATTAATTTACTATATTATAGTAGTTTTTGCCATACACTGACATGAATCAGCCATGGGTGTACATGTGCCCCACATCCTGAAACCCCCTCCCCATCCCTCAGCGTTGTCCCAGTGCACTGGCTTTGAGTGCCCTATGAAAAGATAGCCTTCAGAATGGGAAAAAATAATAGCAAATGAAGCAACTGACAAAGAATTACTCTCAAAAATATACAAGCAGCTCAATACCAGAAAAATAAACGACCTAATCAAAAAATAGGCCAAAGAACTAAACAGACATTTCTCCAAAGAAGACATAAAGATTGCTAACGAACACATGAAAAGATGCTCAACATCACTCATTATCAGAGAAATGCAAATCCAAACCACAATGAGGTACCATCTCACNACCAGAAAAATAAACGACCTAATCAAAAAATAGGCCAAAGAACTAAACAGACATTTCTCCAAAGAAGACATAAAGATTGCTAACGAACACATGAAAAGATGCTCAACATCACTCATTATCAGAGAAATGCAAATCCAAACCACAATGAGGTACCATCTCACGCCAGTCAGAATGGATGTTATCAAAAAGTCTACAAACAATAAATGCTGAAGAGAGTGTGGAGAAAAGGGAACCCTCTTATACTGTTGGTGCAAATGCAAACTAGTACAGCCACTATGGAGAGCAGTGTGGAGATTCCATCTCTTTGCAGCCACATAGACTGTAGCCCGCCAGGCTCTTTTGTCAATGGAATTCTGCAGGCAAGAATACTGAATTGGGTTGCCATACCCTTCTCCAGGGGATCTTCCAACCCAAGGATCAAGTCTGTGTCTCTTCCATCTCCTACACTGGCAGGCAGGTTCTTTACCACTACTAGCACCACCTGGGAAGCTATGTCCTGATATAGTATTATCACTCATAATTCTAGCAACTATACTAAAATATATGTGTTGCAGAAATATCCACGTTTCCTAATTGCATTGTACTCAAATCGTTATCCATGGTATTTTAAGTTTTGTCCTTTATAGACTATCATATTATACTGCTTTTACAAAATGAAGATTTCCAAGAAGATTCAGAAAAAAGGAACTTTCATTTATTTTTTTAAATAAATTTATTTATTTTAATTGGAGTTTTCTTACTTTACAATATTGTATTGGTTTTGCCATACATCAACATGTATCTGCCACAGGTATACACGTGGTCAGACAAATGTGTTTCTGATAGCTTTTAGGTAATGAACTGAGTAGCGAATGACAATGTTTAACAGAAAACCTGATTACTTAATGCAGATCAACAGGAATCAATTACATGGGACTGAATGAATTGATAAATGTGATTAACTACCTTGACTTTGAAAAATTTTAATATACTAGCTTAAATCTGCTTCCCAGTTAACTTTTTTTCTTTTATGCTGTGACCTAAAACAAGTTGATAAAATATGCCTTTGCAAACAAATATACAACATTCATTTTTTCCTCTCCGCCTGACACTGCCAAAATTTGGCTTCTACAGCAGGCTTTCCTATGGACTTGATGGTTTACTGCAACTGAATTACAACTAGTTATATTAATCATTGTTTTAAATTGTTCTTTGTTTCCAAAATTGTTTGTGTTTGTGTGTCTGCTACACTATGGTTCTATCAATGTTACTAGATACATTACGTATATCTTGTTTATTTTTAAGATTGCTGTCTCTTACAGTGTAACCAGGCCTCCAACAAATGACTAGGTGACTTGAAACGGCAAGGGTGAACGTCGACATTCTAGGAATCAGCGAACTAAAATGGACTGGAATGGGTGAATTTAACTCAGATGACCATTATATCTACTACTGCGGGCAGGATTCCCTCAGAAGAAATGGAATAGCCATTATGGGCAACAAAAGAGTCCGAAATGCAGTACTTGGATGCAATCTCAAAAATGACAGAATGATCTCTGTTCGTTTCCAAGGCAAACCATTCAATATCACAGTTATCCAAGTCTATGCCCCAACCAGTAATGCTGAAGAAGCTGAAGTTGAACGGTTTTATGAAGACCTACAAGACCTTTTAGAACTAACACCCAAAAAAGATGTCCTTTTCATTCTAGGGGACTGGAATGCTAAAGTAGGAAGTCAAGAAACACCTGGAGTAACAGGCAAATTTGGCCTTGGAATGCGGAATGAAGCAGGGCAAAGACTAATAGAGTTTTGCCAAGAAAATGCACTGGTCATAGCAAACACCCTCTTCCAGCAACACAAGAGAAGACTCTACACATGGACATCACCAGATGGTCAACACCGAAATCAGATTGATTATATTCTTTGCAGCCAAAGATGGAGAAGCTCTATACAGTCAACAAAAACAAGACCAGGAGCTGACTGTGGCTCAGATCATGAACTCCTTATTTCCAAATTCAGACTTAAATTGAAGAAAGTAGGG
>SJYX01003400.1:66173-100617 GCA_006410675.1 Oreotragus oreotragus
CCCTCTCCCTCTCCTTCTCCCTCAGAGTCCATAAGTCCGCTCTACACATCTGTATCTCTTTTGCTGTCTTGCATACAGGGTCCTCATTACCATCTTTCTAAATTCCATATATATGTGTTAGTATACTGTATTGGTGTTTTTCTTTCTGGCTTACTTCACTCTGTATAATTGGTTCCAGTTTCATCCATCTTATTAGAACTGATTCAAATGTATTCTTTTTAATGGCTGAGTAATACTCCATTGTGTATATGTACCACAACTTTCTTATCCATTCATCCGCTGATGGACATCTAGGTTGTTTCCATGTCCTGGCTATTATAAATAGTGCTGCAATGAACATCGGGGTACATGTGTAAGCTACAATAGGATTTTGTTTCTGCACCATCTATTTTATTAGTCTAATAATTCACTGTAGATTTGTTCTTTATGTGTGTCTGTCTTACCTCTCTCAATAGATTAGTGTAGAAACTATGCTGAAACTCATAGTGATAGGAAGCAATGGACACAAAGATGATGTTTAGTAAGTCTGTCAAATTTGTGTAATTATCTTGACTGGAAAAACCATGGAGGTTGCAGGTAACAAAAGAGAATGAAAATGAAACCCATAATGGCAAGAAAGTTAAAGAAACCTGCAGAAGGAACTTAGGATGAAGAAGAGATAATGCCATTCATATAGGGAGAAAGAGTCCTTTAATGATGGATAATTTAGAGATACCTGTGGTTAAACCTATATTCCCAAACAATGTGGTGAACTCTGGTGAATTAAAATGAACTGATTATTTGGACTTCCGTTAACTAATTCATTGAACAAAAGTTTGTTTACTGTTTACAATTGCTCATGTTATGTCTTCAGCTCAGTCAGTTCAGTCGCTCAGTGGTGTCCAACTCTTTGCAACCCCATGAATCGCAGCACGCCAGGCCTCCCTGTNAACTTTTCTTCCAAGGAGTAAGCGTCTTTTAATTTCATGGCTGCAGTCACCATCTGCAGTGATTTTGGAGCCCCAAAAATAAAGTCTGACACTGTTTCCACTGTTTCCCCAACTATTTCCCATGACGTGATGGGACCAGATGCCATGATCTTCATTTTCTGAATGTTGAGCTTTAAGTCAACTTTTTCACTCTCCTCTTTCACTTTCATCAAGAGGCTTTTTAGTTCCTCCTCACTTTCTGCCATAAGGGTGGTGTGATCTGCATGTTATGTCTTAGGCTAGTACTTAGATACTGGTAAAAATCTCTGAACTGAATATATTAATTTTGGACAGACTGAATATTGATGTTTCATCCAGCTATATTTATGGGCAATTTTAATGTAGAGCACTGAGGCATAGATCTCTTATATTGTAGTTTTCTACATTAAATATTTAACTAACATAGGTTATCTAATATATTTGCTTTTTGTACACATTAAATTTTGTATCATTAAATTAAGCAATAAAATTTTCACTATATATATGCCTTTACAAGTAGAAGGAAAATGATATTTTCTTAAAACATTTTCTTTGAATATTACTTTTAGAAATACTTTTCCTGACAATATTGAGGAATTTTGATATGGCAATGCAAACATGTAATTTATAAAATACAAATAATGTGTTCCCACGTCCCTATATATAAAAGAGATTCACAGAGTTATTTCAAAATCCTATTTTTAAGATAATTTTTAAACTATGTCTATCTTTTCACTTATCAGTTTTTTTACCTTCATGTTTAACTTTTCACTTTTTAAAAGGCAAACACTTGAAAGGTGGAGTAATTTATAAAATAGAATAATCCCTTGAATACTTTTGTGTTCCATTTTTTAGTTTCTCTGTGCCTTTAGCCACCCAGAAAAATATTTCTTTAGTCCTCACTATAAGCAAAGTCCTCAGATGTATAAACACTTGACTTAGAGATTCTGTATTAATATGCTTATTTATCTAAATAGAAGAAAGTCCTTCCTACAGAGCATCATACAGAGTGAAGTCAGAGAGAGAAGGACAAATATTGTATATTAATGCATATATGTGAAATCTAGAAGAATAATATGCTGTTACTGTTTATTTGCTAAGTTGTATCTGACTCTTTTTGCGACTCCATGGACTGTAACCTGTTGGGCTCCTTCCATCCATGGGATTTTCCAGGCAAGAATACTGGAGTGGGTTGCCACTTCCTTCTCCAGAGGATCTTCCCGACCCAGAGATCAAACCCACATCTCCTGCATTGGCAGGTGGATTCTTTACCACTGAGCCACTAGGGAAGTGCAGAAAAATGGTATAGATGATCTTGTCTGCAAAGTAAAAATAGAAACTTAGATGCAGAGAGCAAATGTATGGATATCAAGGCGGGGGGCGGAAATGCAGGGATGAGGAATTGGGAGATTGGAATTGACGTTTCTACATTATTGATGCTATGTATAAAATAGGTAACTAGCTAGAACATACCATATAGCACAGGCAGCTCTACTTAATGTATTGTGATGACCTAAATGGGTGGGAATCCAAAAGGCAGGGGATATATATATATGATTCACTTTGCTGTACAGTAGAAACTAACTCAACATTAGAAAGCAACTATACTCCAATAAAAATTAATTTTAAAAAATTAATAGAAAAAGTCCTTGAGTATATCAGCCCAGGTATTTCTCCAAAGCATTTATATTTATCTGCAACTCTGTGGTCAAAGTTCCAAGAGATGCTTGTAATTAGAGGTAATTACATGTCATGTTGCTCAAGCAGTGTGACATATCAGCTTACCGTTCTGCCAGCATCCTCCCAGTACCTTTTCCACATTCCCTTCCCACCTCCCGCTTAGCGCCTCCCTTATCATCCCCACCAAGAAAATGTCTCCAAATTACATCCTATATCCAAAACTGTTTGAGAAGCAGCTCCCTCGAGAGCCTGTAATCAAGTGTGATAACCAGACACCACATTGTTATAATGTCCACTTTCCCCTGAGGAGTATATCTTTAATTTCCAACTTTAAATCTCTATTTAAAACCTCCTCAAAACAGGTAGCTGTAGTTGACCAGAGAATCTCGGTCTGAAGCAGCGTTTCTATTTGCCCTATATAGCTCACACTGATACAATTTTTCTGTCTTATTTTTTCTTGCACTTCCTTGGAGTGATAGAGTAATAGTATACTTTCTCATTAGTGTCAGAGGCACACTTGCTGGCCTCCTTTTCCAGAATATGCTTAAAAATAGAAGGTTTAGCTCCTGTCCTAGGCAGGCTCTGCTTGGAGTGAAGGGTCCAGGCAAATGTCCTGAGGTGACTGTCTCTGGATATCGGTTTCCATTCTGCACTCAAGGTCCTGAAATTCTTCAGAGGTCTTAAGACTTTTAAGGGATTAGGTATTGGCAAAGGTACTAGAAAGTCTAGTTGTCATTTTCGTCTTTTTTTTTTTAACAAACTTTTTTTTTGGTTTCCATTTTCCATCATAGCAGTTGGAAATTTCCTTGCAGTTGGTTAAATGAACCACTTGATAAATAATATAAATAGCAATTTGTTTGTTTGTTAACCCCGTTAGTATCACATTTCCAATCCCCCTTACCCCTCCCTCTGCCCAATTCACTGAGCTTTCCTTAGCTTTACTGAACAAGCTCAATTTGGTGGCTTTCCTGTATCACACTGAAGGATGGGCAGATATGCTGTTGCCATGGAAACAAGGTAATTGCTCAGAGACTTCATCCTGCATGGGTAATATTGAAGTAACTGCTGTACAGTTTCTCATTTATTACAAAACATTTACAAGGAAAATGTGGTCTGTTTCACGATGTTAAAGTGTCTTTTTTCAAGAAGCTAGGTAAAAATTTCTTATTGGAATAAATGCTAAATGGAGTGGGAACTCTTCAACTGAAAGTAAACTTAAAACATGCAGAGGTAACTGATGACACCAAAAAGCGATTGGTGAGTGGAAGGCCTTGGCTGGGAGGGGAAGTGAACATGAACATTTCTTTGCTTTGGGTCTCAGCTGTGTATGTCTGTTGAGTTTTGCAGTGTTTGTCCCCAGCCTGTCTTGCACAAAAACACATGGCTGGAGCACACATTCCCTGCGATGCTGTTTACACATCATTTCACATTCCCTCTTCTTTGACTTCCTCCTTTGCACAAGATAACCTGATCAACCTTTATGTCCTAACTTTCTTTCTCTCTGTCTATATTTTCATATTCTCACCCACACTTTAACTTCCTTTAAAAAAGAAAGACAAGTTTTTTTCCTTTTCCTGACCTTGGACAGAAGAGATTTTACCACATATTTTAATTTCAATCTTAAGACATCACCTTGTGTGCAATAGGATTTTAATAAATTTTCACTGACAATGCCTTCTGACAAGACCTTAATTCTCCTCAAGTGAAAGTGAAGTCGCTCAGTCGTGTCTGACTCTTTGCAACCCCATAGACTGTAGCCTACCAGGCTCCTCTNTCCTTTTCCTGACCTTGGACAGAAGAGATTTTACCACATATTTTAATTTCAATCTTAAGACATCACCTTGTGTGCAATAGGATTTTAATAAATTTTCACTGACAATGCCTTCTGACAAGACCTTAATTCTCCTCAAGTGAAAGTGAAGTCGCTCAGTCGTGTCTGACTCTTTGCAACCCCATAGACTGTAGCCTACCAGGCTCCTCTGGCTGTGGGATTTTCCAGGCAATAGTACTGGAGTGGATTGCCATTTTCTTCTCCAGGGGATCTTCGCAACCCAGGACTCGAACCCAGGTCTCCCGCTTTGTAGACAGACACTTTACCATCTGAGCCACTAGGGAAGTCCAAACCAACCAAAAAGATCAGCGCTTCCGTGCTTCTTAGCTCACAACTGGCTTCCAAGCTAGCATGCCTTCTGGTTAGGAGAACTTGGCTTTTCTAGTTCTAGTGCAACTCCACCCCTGTTCTCTAGCCTAAGAAAGCCCGTTCTATACTTTCTAAAAGTACACGTCTCCCCATGTATATTCCTGCCCACTCCTAGTTTGACCTTGAGACTCATGGTACTAGAAGACCTTCAAATTGACCTTCTGTGCTGATTCTCAGTTATTCGGTAATCCTGTTGTCCAGTTACCACATTTAGGAAGCCTAGTCTGAGCAGGCTGGCTTAGCATACCTTTTAGGAACTTCCAAATAGCCCATGTTTTTTTTGTTGTTGTTGTTGTTGCCCTCACTGTGTTTTATTGCTGTTAGCTCTTTAGCCATTTGGCACCTTCCAGTAGACTTGAATTTCCTGAGTATGAGTCTGTTTCTTATTTAGAGTTGTTTGCACAAGGGTTAACAAAAGCCTTTCAACACATATTTGGTGAATACCATGGTTGGTTAGTTGCTAATGCTGATATATTTATGTCATCCAAATTACAGCTTTATCAGTACATTAAAAGCAGATTCCAAGTAGGACGCTTTTAAACCCTTTGTTAACATGACTGCCGCATCTCCTAAAATGTATTTAGGTTTTACCAGGACCAAAAAGGGTTGAGACACTGATGGGGGTTAATTGAAAGTGGCTAAGCTTGGGCTTCCCTGGTAGTGCAGAGGTTAAAGCGTCTGCCTGCAATGTGGGAGACCTGGGTTCGATCCCTGGATCGGGAAGATCCCCTGGAGAAGAAAATGGCAACCCACTCCAGTATTCTTGCCTGGAGAATCCCATGGACAGAGGAGCTTGGTGGGCTACAGTCCACGGGTCGCAAAGAGTCGGACACGACTGAGCGACTTCACAAGCTTGAGGATGAGATGAGGATGATGATGATTAGGCATCACCAACTCAATGGACATGAATTTGAGCAAACTCCAAGAGACGATAGAGGACAGAGGAGCCTGGTGTGCTGCAGTCCACGGGGTCACGAAGAGTTGGAGACAACTCAGCAAATGAACAACAGCAACAAAGCTTGAAGACCACTTTTGGGAATCTGTTTGTGTTCTTATTTGTATAACATTCTCCACATGCCAAGTTTGATTGGCTTGTTTAAATGATGTAGGATTAACATCCATGCTATACAAATGCTTGACCAATTGTTTCTTCATAGTGTTGTTAATTGGATGGCTACTTTGTCGCTTGTTTTGAAAACCACAGAATGGAGCCAAATCATCATCCCTCTATTTTTCCTCCTGAGGAGTTACAGAATTGAATTTCAGTTCCATAAAATTAAATAGAAATAAATTATATGTCTTTATATGAAATGTCAACTAAAATTAAATATAATCTTTTTTTTTTTTTTTTAGTTCAAGCTGGACCCAAATAATCAATTAGCAGTAATCTTGTCAAAATGCACAGGACACATAAGTTGCCAGAGGCTTTATCATAATTTTATTTGCCCCAAGCATTTGAATAGATGAGGTGAAATGTTGCCTCAAGTCTCTGAATCTTTGATAGATCATTTCTGGACCTCCTGCTGAAATACTGTAGATTAATTTTCTGCAGTAAATTTTCTCAGTGATTGTCACAGCCTGTAGTAATAGATGACTTTTCCTCCCATATGTTACTATGCCTGGGTGCAGAGAGATGACACATAGGCTGTGTGTATGTGTACGCATCTTTTTATGAAGAAAAATAACTTTCTCCAGAGATTTTGTTGAAAATCGCATTTATCCTCCCACATAGCGGGCATTCAGTACATAGTCATTGAGTCATATTCTTAATTTGTGTTTTGTATTGGTATTCCCCACATCTGCAGGGCTGGAAAGCAGGGCAGAAGGGGTGATGAAAGGAAAGCCTCGAATGATATTGTATCAACGTAGTCATAAGTAGAGGTTCAAATTGGCAATGAGACTCACAAGGTATAAATAAGCTTTGAGGCCACATTTTCTTAGCTTTATAGAAGGTTACACGGCAAGAGCTTCAGCATTACCTCATGGGGAGCATTACCTCATGGAGCATTACTCACGTACATACCCCCTCTCTTCTCTTCCCCATCAAGACCAGTGCAGTCACTGCAGATGTTGCAGGAAGAGGGACCCCTTCCAGGGCCCAAAACTGGGCTCTTGTCTGACACTCTGAAGTGAATTGTCCGAGGAGACACATGTGCTGATGAAGCAAGAGATTTTATTGGGAAAGGGCACCCGGGTGGAGAGCAGTAGGGTAAGGGAACGCAGGAGAACTGCTCTGCCGAGTGGCTGGCAGTCTCCAGTTTTATGGTGATGGGATTAGTTTCCTGGGGTCTTTAGCCAATCATTCTAATTCAGAGTCTTTTCTGGTGGCGTGCGCATCACTCAACCAAGATGGATGCTAGCGAGAGGGATTCTGGGAAGTGGATGGACACATGGTGTCTCCTTTAGACCTTTCCTGAACTCTTCCGGTTGGTGGTGGCTAATTAGTTCCATATTCCTTATCAGAACCTCCTGTCATAAAACAACTCATGCAAATGGTTACTATGGTGCCTGGCCAGGGTGCTTCCCCTAACACAGATAGGAGCCAGTCTTACCACAGATCTTTTGTACTCATATAGTCACATAGGTCCCGAGTGTGCTTGTGTGCTCATCTCTGACTCTGCAGTCACATGGACTGACCCCCTCCAGGCTCCTCTGTCCATGGGATTTTCTAGGCAAGGACACTGGAGTGGGTTGCCGTTTCCTTTTCCAGTGGATCTTCCTGATCCAGGGATCCAACCTGGGCCTGCTGTATTGGTAGGCGGATTCTTTACCACTGAGCCACCTGGGAAGCCCCCACATAAGTCCAAGGCGTGCTTTCAGCTCCACAGCCCAAGCGTAGTCCTACAGATTAGGCATAAATACAACAAAACTTATACAACATTCCATATTTATCTTAACACTGTACTTCCCAGGAAAGCAGAGCTTTAGGAAGACACTCTGTCCAGCCTCCACTCAAACCTGATGAAAACCCTTTTGACACAGGTATTAATTTCCATATCACTTGAATTGCAAAATAGGCACAAGAAGCAATTTTTGAAGAGAATTTTGCTTTCCACTAACTTTTCACTGTCCATTTGGAGAGATGCCCAAGAGGGAAAATTGCTGAGTGAAATGAACACTTCAACCATTAAGAGCTTAGGATGCTGATCAACACCACAAAGTGACTGTGTACCCACCTGAACAGACCTGTTGGATGTTTGAATTAAAACCCAAGGAGTTACTTTTTTGTAGAGCTTTACAGTTCTTTCCTTTTGTTCAGGGCACCTCAAATATCTCCCTCAATCAGAGCAATGTGTCCACTGCTTGGGAACCCACTTTTACTCTAAGCTTCTGTCATTCATAATTTTGTACTTATTCTTGCTTAAAGGAGAATCCTAAAAATGTCTGTAGGCACTAGCTGCAATTGGGTTGAAAATCCTCTAAGTACAAGGTTTTATTCAAAAACTATATTCTGCCCTATTGATTACATAAGTTCAAAACTCCCAATTTGATTTATCCAAAATGGCTGTGATCTGAAGTCTTCACATTTTTGAAAGAATAAATATTCTACAAATGCAATAGCAACAAATGTTAAGTCCTACTTTTTTAAAAAAGCATAATAATCAAGTTCATAATTTTTCCAGAACTAAGAATTCTCTGCCATCCATATCTTTCTAATTAGAATGAATATTAATTCCAAAGATAAGTCTGAATCTCTCAACAAAGGACAAAATTGTATATTATACATTTATATGTACATACTGCCTTTGAGAGTGAAGCAGAAGTTCTTTCCACTTGCCTTCTTATTTCCCTTGTTGCTCATTATGCTAATGGAGAATAACTTAAGTAGAGCTATATTTAGGAGGAACTCACTTTGGAAAATGTGTACATCAAGCATAGTTTCTGAAAAATGTGAAAACAAATCTAATGCCCATCAAAGTTTTAAGCACAAAGAAGAATGGACTTTTAAAAATGAATGAAATTGTTTAAAAACATGTCATTTTAGCATATCCCTGAATTTGTATTGCTCATATTTTAATCTACTTTATATATAGAAATCCCCAGACAGCTTCTATAATTGGTATGACTACCTTCCAATGAAAAGCTTAATTTAAGTAGATTACTGATATAGATCAAATTATTTGAAGTTGGGTGCTCAGGGAAGAATCACCAAAATACTATGGATAATGGAAGCAAGCATAAAATTATGGGAATATATATGACATTACTAAAATTTTTTTGCAGTGCAAAATTTAACCTGATCCCCCCAAAACCCCTGAGAAACCTGCTGAGGAATATGGATTATCATAATTCTTACATGTCTGCTTTTCGTTTGTGTATGCAATGTGCCACTTGTGGATTATCTTTATCTAATGCTTTAATTCCCTATAATTCCATTTTTCAGTTTAATGATATAACTCCTATAATTTCTTCAATTTCTCCACCTATAGACTTCATGTAATTCATAGGTAGCATATAGCAGCTAAAGTATTCTGGCTTCTTCATTTAAATAAATGTTTTCTTTCAATCAAATGACTTAGTAAATTTAGACTAACATCTTGTGTCTGTTTGTATTTTAATAAGTGCATTATTTTATTTGACACATATACATGCTTAGTCACTCAGTTGTGTCTGACTCTTGCGACCCCATAGACTGGGATCTGTAGCCTGCCAGGCTCCTCTGTCCGTGGGATTCTCCAAGCAAGAATACAAGTGGGTTGCCATTTCCTTCTCTGGGGGATCTTCCCAACCCAGGGATCGAACCCAGGTCTCCTGCATTGCAGTCAGACCCTTTACTGACTGAATTATGAGGGAAGCCCTGACACATATAACCAAATCAAAATATCTTAAAGTCACTAGCCTTGTTGAGGGAAGAAAATTACAGTGCATTTTTGAGGTCATAGGAGGATAAAGATTAGTGAGAATGTCAAATTCCTGCCAAAGCTCCCCAACAAATTACTCCAGTGATCTTCATTTCTAACGGAGAAAGATGCACTCTTCCTCCAAGTTTATCCTGCGAGTGTGTTCCAGGATAATTCAACAATATTCTTGGGAAAGATGTTATTGACAAATGTTATGACATAATTATATGATGTTATATGACATTTATGTTGTAGCATGCTTGATACTACAAGATATGCTTTCTGCTTTAATACTTTGTCAGCACTATCAGAAAACCACTCAGAAAGTTTCCAGTGAGTTTCCATGTGGGCTGACTTATAAAAGAGGAGAATATGCTAGTTATACCTCCATTGTTGATGGAGAAGATGGCTGGAATGAAAGGTGTATGTCTTAGCATGCGTGCATGCTCAGTCATGTTTGACTCTTTGCAACCCTGTGAACTATAGCCCGCCAGGCTCCTCTGTCCATGCAATTTTCCAGGCAAGAAAACTGGTGTGGGTTGCCATTTCTTCCTCCAGGGAATCTTCCGGACTCAGGGATCAAACCCGCATCACTTGAGTCTTCTGCATTGGCAGGCAGATTCTTTACCACTGTGCCACCTGGGAAGCACGTATGTCTTGGCAGAGAAGAAGTATCATATGATTTCCCTTATATATAGAATCTAAAAAGAAATGATACAATTGAAAGTGAAAGTTGCTCAGTCGTGTCCAACTCTTTGTGACTCCATGGACTATACAGTCCACGGAATTCTCCAGGCCAGAATACTTGAGTGGGTAGCCTTCCCTTCTGCACAGGATCTTCCCAACCCAGGGATCAAACCCAGGTCTCCTGCATTGCAGGAATCTAAAAAGAAATAATACACTTGAANTTGTGACTCCATGGACTATACAGTCCACGGAATTCTCCAGGCCAGAATACTTGAGTGGGTAGCCTTCCCTTCTGCACAGGATCTTCCCAACCCAGGGATCAAACCCAGGTCTCCTGCATTGCAGGAATCTAAAAAGAAATAATACACTTGAACTTGCAAAAGAGAAAGAGAGGCACAGATTTAGACAACAAAGTTACAGTTGCTGGGAGGAAGGGAAAGTCAGGGACTTTGGGATACACGTGTACACAATGCCAGACTTGAAACTGATAACCAGCAAGGTCCTACTGTAATAGCACATGGAACTCTGCTCAATGTTATGTGGCAGCCTGGATGGGGGCGTAGTCTAGCAGAGAATGGGTACATGTGTATGTATGGCTGAGTCCCTTTGCTATCCACCTGAAACTATCATGACACTGTTAATCAGCTATACCCCAATACAAAAAAAAAAAAAAAGTTTAAAAGTAAAAAAAAAAAAAATATCTGTCTCAGAAGCCCCAGGCTTCAGGCATATACTGAAAATTCATACATGATTTTCCCTTAATCTGAAATTTACAATTTAGTTCATATTATTGAACTGACCTTTATCACTTGATAAACTGAGTTAGCAAGCTTTGAAGAAGACAGATAGAGTTTTAAGCTGCCAAATTCTCTTGCAGTTAATTTGTTATTACTTATAGCCTCAATCCATAAAATGAGTTATCTAAGCACACAGCAATTTTTGGTAGAATATTTATGAGAAGGTGAGATTTGGAGTAAAAAAAAAGATAGCTTTGGCAAAAAAAAAAATCATAGATAACAAGATTTTAAGACAACTTTTAGTGACTCTAAAGTAATATCATAATTAGTTTGCATAACCCATAAAATTTGAAAACATTCAACATACCCATCAAGCCACACACCAAAAATATTTCCCATCTCTTCAGATCTTTACTTTGGCACACAAGTTTCTAGACACCCAATAACCATGACCTGATGCAACTTTGTTTTTTTACTGGAATATAGTTAATTTACAATATTAAGTTAGTTTCAAGTATACAGTAAAGTCATTTATTTATACATATATGTGATACTAATTTTTACATTTGAAAACTGAAAAGAAAACAATAAAATTTGTTTCTATCCAATATAGTCTTTAACTTTGTCTAGCATCAAGGAAAATGGTTGTTTTTGATCAAATTGTATAGCATCTGTACATTTATAGACATTTTAAAGTCTGTTCTGCTTCTGAGAGACTGAAATAACAAAAGAGGGTAATAATACATATGAAGAAGAGGTGGCAAGAATACAAAGAAGAACTGTACAAAAAAGAGCTTCACAATCCAGATAACCACGATGGTGTGATCACTCACCTAGAGCCAGACATCCTGGAATGTAAAGTCAAGTGGGTCTTAGAAAGCATCACTATGAACAAAGCTAGTGCAGGTGATGGAATTCCAGTTGAGCTCTTTCAAATCCTGGAAGATGATGCTGTGAAAGTGCTGTACTCAATATGCCAGCAAATTTGGAAAACTCAGCANATAACAAAAGAAAAGTAATTAACTCAAAAGTCTAGTGTTGCTAACATCAAAACTACTATATACCTTTTTCCATATCCTGATTACATTAATTAATATCCTCCCAGGTGCCTAAAAGATAAAGAATATGGAGGCCTGGCAGCAGTCATTAAGTCAGCAGTGAAATCCTTCACCAATATGATTTTTAGCTCTTTAGAAAAGGCTCTGTGTCTATTAAGATGCCTTAAGTTTTGTGCCTCTCGTTGTTGGGGGTCTGTAAGCAACTCACAAGCTGTAGAAAGTCCAGGGGAACCTGTTAGGCAAGCTAGAAAGTTATCAGAGGGGGTTTGAACTGAAACATACCTTTCAAGTGCAGAAGACTAAAGCCCTGAGTTAACTTTTTCCAGAGAGTGTCAGAAGGGAAGAAAAGCACAATACAATAAGGCAGGCAGATTCTTATTTTGGGGGGTACATGCTCAGGAAATACCACGGGGAAACACTGAGGCTTGACTCACCTTGCCCATCAGGCCTCTGCCGCATGATCTTGTCTTGGGTGGGATTCCTCCCGCTGGCTCCCAGCAGTCTAGCTTCTCTTTTCTGCCAAAAAAAACGAAAGTCTCTTCACAAGAATTGTCCTCCACATGCAACTGAATCTATGTCTACTATACCCAATATATTCCCAGACCGTGTGTGTGGTTTTTTTTTTTTCTATATGAATCAAATTGTAGAGCATCTCTAGCTGGGTCATGAATGTTTACAAAAAAAATTTTCTCTAGATTATCATTATAATATCCTAATATTTTTTTAAATGGCTTGCAGAAATTTGCAAAGCAACCTCTAGAAACACCCAGGGCTTATTTGCATCTAAATCATCCCTAGCCAAGAGGCAAAGGTTTCTTTTTTTTTTTCTCTAGGTGCTCAAGGTTTGCATGGTACTAAAAATAGAGTGCAAATGCTCTTTCATTCAAATTTTCTGGCTTTTGGACTGCTTTATCTTTCTGGGCAATAATCAATGAAGCATTGATGCATTGTGCTAGAGATTGAACCAGCTTCCATAAAGAACTGAGCAATGAACAAAGCATTTGTTTTCCTTGTGTAGGCTCTGAAGTTAACATGCATGATTTAGTAAATGTGTTTCTACTTTCCCAGGTGAGATATTAAACAGTACTAAATATTTCAGTGGTGTTTCCTAATGAAGTTCAAATGTTTTGAATGTGAAAGTTTTCTGGAGAGGGTAAGAGGAGTGACATTTGAGGAATCCAGAGAATGGGGAGAAGTGTCCTGTTATAAAGTTTTATTTTTGTTGTACCTTTTTTCCCAAATCTACCTGCCATGGAGTTTTCTCATAAATGCAAGCATCCTTTACAATTTTTTTTAACCCACAAATTCATCATTCAGAGGAATATTTAAGGAACCATCAGGAGGGGAAACACTCATTGGTTTAATGGAATGCTGTCAAGTCAAATCAGCGTCACCAATGACACTAGGGCAGAATTGATACTTTAGCACTGATATGTTAAAAGAAAAGCCAATGCATTATTTAGAAAACCCAGAAATCTGTCAGCTGTATGATTGCTGAGTTAGCAAAAGCAGGAGGATGCTGCTCAAGTTGAAAAGAAATGCATAGGCACAGATCCACATTGTAACCTTTCATGTCTACACCCACCATGAATAGTGAGCTGTTATGTGGTCAACATTTTTTCGTTTTTTTTTTTCTCTTTTAAATTTTCAAGTGCTTCAAAAGGCAAAAGAGGTAGGTCTTTTATTCTGAAAAAACATATGTCTAGGCTATCATTTTACTCTTGAGTAAAGATGACAATACCAAAGAAGGAATTTTTAATCTTTATGAGTGCTATGCATGTTTCCCAGGAGTGCTTTACAGTTGTCAAGGTAGATATTATTTTGACAAATTTATCTCATGGTTAAAATATTTTTAAGCTATTTTCCTTTCAAAGAACAGGAGGAAAAACTTAGTTTGAGTGCTTTAACCACACTAGCATGTCATTTATAAACCTGGAAAGTTTTATCCTCTGTCAGTATTAAAAATGAAAATGTAGATAGCATACGTGAAAGAAAGTGAAAGTGTTAGTCACTCAGTCATATCCAACTCTTCGCGATTCCATAGACTGTAGCCTGTCTGTAGGCTCCTCTGACCACGGAATTCTGCAGGCAAGAATACTGGAGTAGAACGAAGCAACTGGCAAAGAATTAATCTCAAAAATATACAATCAACTCCTGCAGCTCAATTCCAGAAAAATAAGTGACCCAATCAGAAAATGGGCCAAAGAACTAAATAGACATTTCTCCAAAGAAGACATACAGATGGCTAACAAACACATGAAAAGATGCTCAACATCAGTCATTATCAGAAAAATGCAAATCAAAACCACAATGAGGTACCATTTCATGACAGTCAGAGTAGCTGCTATCCAAAAGTCTACAAGCAATAAATGCTGAAGAGGCTGTGGAGAAAAGGGAATCCTCCTACAATGTTGGTGGGAATGCAAACTAGTACAGCCACTATGGAGAACAGTGTGGAGATTCCTTAAAAAAACTGGAAATAGAACTGCTTTATGACCCAGCAATCCCACTGCTGGGCATACACACCAAGGAAACCAGAATTGAAAGAGACACATGTACCCCAATGTTCATTGCAGCACTGTTTATAATAGCCAGGACATGGAAGCCACCTAGATGTCCATCAGCAGATGAAACGATAAGAAAGCTGTGGTACATATACACAATGGAGTATTCCTCAGCCATTAAAAAGAATACATTTGAATCAGTTCTAATGAGGTGTATGAAAATGGAGCCTATTATACAGAGTGAAGTAAGCCAGAAAGAAAAACACCAATATAGTATACTAATGCATATATATGGAATTTANATATACACAATGGAGTATTACTCAGCCATTAAAAAGAATACATTTGAATCAGTTCTAATGAGGTGGATGAAACTGGAGCCTATTATACAGAGTGAAGTAAGCCAGAAAGAAAAACACCAATATAGTATACTAATGCATATATATGGAATTTAGAAAGATGATAACGATAACCCTATATGCAAGACAGCAAAAGAGACACAGATGTATAGAACAGTCTTTTGGACTCTGTGGGAGAGGGAGAGGGTGGGATGATTTGGGAGAATGGCATTGAAACACGTATATTATCATATGAGAAACAAATTGCCAGTCCAGGTTTGATGCATGAGACAGGGTGCTTGGGGCTGGTGCACTGGGATAACCCAGAGGGATGGGATGCAGAGGGAGGTGGGAGTGTGGTTCAGGATCGGGAACACATGTGCACCCATGGCGGATTCATGTCAATGTATGGCAAAACTACTATAGTATTGTAAAGTAATTAACCTCCAAATAAAATAAATAAATTTATTTATGTAAAAAAATAATACCGAAGTGGGTTGCCATTACCTTCTCTAGGGAAACTGCCCAGCCCAAGGATCAAACCCAGGTCTGTTAGCTTTGCAAACAGACTCTCCCATCCGAGCCACCAAGGAAATCCACATTTGAAATAATTCTATTATCATTAAATACATAATTTTCATCTTGGCACTATATTGTAAAAATATAGTTCTTGACCCCCTCATGCCCTTGTATTACTCCTTTGAGACAGGTAAGAAGGCAATACTCTTTCTATTATTGTATAAAAGAAAGACACAAACAAATCCAGTACCTTCCTTAAAGTTACAAATCTTAATAATAGGAGAAAATGAATGGTAATAGAGACAAGATTTTATGTTTCAGTCTACTGAGCCTAGTGGACTTTCTATGCTATTGTTACACCCAGACTTTTCTCTGTAAGTTGCTGTGCATTTATAAGTGTTCAATTTGCCTCTGTGTCTTGTGATTCAGTCATATTCTACTATTTTTGACCCCATGGACTGCAGCACACCAGACTTCCCTGTCCTTCACTATCTCCCAGAGTTTGCTCACTCATGTCCATTGAATCAGTGATGTACTGATCCAGCCATCTCATCCTCTTTTGCCCCTGTCTCTTCCTGCCCTCAAACTTTCCCAGCATCAGGGTCTTTTCAAATGAGTCTGCTCTTCTCATCAGGTAGCCAAAGTATTGGAGCTTCAGCCTCAGCATCAGTCCTGCCAGTGAATATCCAGGGTTGATTTCCTTTAGGATTGACTGGCTATTAGCTGATAATTTATAGACAATGAAGAAAAAAACACATTACGAGGTAACTGGTGATAATGGCATAAAATTGAAAAATGAAATTTTCAGTGTCATCTATATTTTGGAAGTCTATGCAGATAGATTTTAGAAGTAAAATTGATAATGAGGTGGTCCAATTTAAAACTGTGCCTTACCTTGATAGAAAATGATAAGCCTTTGATATTATTACCACTGGAAATAATGAATATGAGTAATATATAAAATGCATGATTTTCCATTTTCTGGGTCTCTAACCTTTCTATGGGGGCTTCCTTGGTAGCTCAATGGTAAAGAATCCACTTGCCAATGCAAGAGACACAGGTTCGACCCCTGAGTTGGGAAGATCCTGTGGAGTAGAAAATGGCAACCCATTCCAGTATTCTTGCCTGGAAAATACCATGGGCAGTTGGGATTGGTGGGTTACAGTCCATGGGGTCGCAAAGAATCAGATATGACTTAGCGACTGAGCATGCATATATACAGCCTTTCTGTGGAGAGAGATGTGCATATTTTGACATATAGATGATTAAACTCTTTTTCCATAAGTTCTTATGGGTTTTGTGTTACAAAGAATCCTTTAAGAGGAGCATCAATTTGCATTTCTTATTTACAAAAAATTCATCATCATTACCATTACCTGCTCTTTCTACTGACAAAATCACAATAGTGAAATTTGCATAGAATTAACAATATTTTCAGTTCTACCTACAGAATGGTCTGAGGTCTAAATTACCACTTTACCTGGCTCCTTTGTCTCTTGTTGGTGTTTTCAGACTCTATCTCTTTTTCTTCTTCAACAATCTCTTTTTACCCTCTTTCTGATTTGTGTCTACCTTTGTTACATTAATAAGAGCATTTCTTATCCTGTAGCAATATTTCTGGAGGCTTGTGTGAAAGAAAGGGAGATAAAAGAGAAGAGAAAGATATCCCTCCTAGGCAAAGTCTTCCTAATTGTTTCTGATTATTTTCCACTTTGAATGGCATCATTATCTGTTACAGTCGCTTTTAAAATTTTGATTTGGTACATACTTCACTTTACCAAGTAGTTGTGTTGATTGAACATAAATGGATTATATTTGATCAAATTGAAGCTCTGCCCTCAAGCAAGAAACAATAACTCCCAGGATGGTTTTGAAATGAACAAAAATAAGAGGATGCATTTGAGGCTAAGTTGGAAAAGCCAGCAGATTACTAAATGTTAGGAGATATGGGTTCTAGAATCAACTCTGCCAAGAAGTAGCTATGAGACCTTAAGCAATTCTCTTCTTGTATTTGACCCTGTGCTTTTTGACATGTAAAAATAGAAAGTGGAACTAAATGACATTTAAGGACAATTCCAGCTGTGGTGATTCTACCTTTGTGTACAGGCTAAGTGCTTATTTCTGGCACTCTGATTTCAGAAGAGGGCAAGGAAAGTGTTCTATGCATAGGTAAGTGTTGCTGTTTAGTTCAGAGACTGCCTGTAAATAGATTTTAGAAAAGGAATAATTCAGATATGAACACTGTTTCTTTTCTAGAATTTGAGTGTAACTAGAATACATCTGAATTCATAATGCTGAACTGCTATGTAATGCATCTCAGTAGTACATGATAAAGTGATCCTCACCAAAATCCTCCTGTACTCATGATAAAAAGTTACAAGGATTAATATAATATATGCTGAAAGAAGAACTGGGTTTGGCATTGTTCTTGAAAGAGTTAAGACTCAAGTGAGAAGCTGTCTATCTCCTTTGCTTGTAGGACCAGGTCAACTGTGTTTATCTCCTTCAGTTTAGAATAATTCTGATTTCTATGAACTGTATGGCTTAACTTACTGTGGAGAGCAAAACTTTCAAGCTCTCTTTGAACTACCTGAACAGGCTTTCTGTAAGAAAAATCGTAACTAGATAAAGCACACTAGATTGTGCATTTCAATTATTCTGCAGTGCTTCAGGGTATACTCTTTCCTGAATGCATTAACGTTAATGGGAACTTCATGCACTCACTGAAGGAAAATATATACCTTTTAGCTTGTATTTCAGCTATTTAGGCATAATCAAATGATCTACTTTACTTGATTTATCTAGTTTGTAACCTACCTTACATTTAAGAACTGACTCTTTGTTTTGATAGCATAAAGAATAACTTTGTCTCATTAAATCAGAATTACCTGCTTGCAAGTGATTTATTTTCATATGTAAGTTTTGTTGTACCAAATTTACTTTGAAGTATAAGGAACACATCTTTGTAGAGTACAAGGAGATACTCCAGGCACCTGCCAAGTAATAGGGAAGGAACCTCTTAGTTTCATGCTATATTTACTACAAGAACTAAAAGCAGTACAACAAAAACTAGTCTATGTTCAATGCAGGATGCAAGATGCTTGGGGCTGGTGTATGGGGATGATCTGGAGGGATGATGTGGGATGGGAGGTGGGAGGGGGGTTCATGTTTGGGAGTTCGTGTAAAAAAATAAATACAAAAAAAAATGCACTAGTAGCACTGTTAAACTGTTTATAATAAACATTTTCACATGTCTATAACCTTGCTGATCTTCTATAAATTTATGTTCTCTGAGTACAGGGTCTAAATCTTCAAAGCTTAAAAAACAGAGGTGCAGCATGAACTAATCTTCATTTTTCCCTCTATCTTCTTACAGCAGCACTAATGGAAATGTATTTTGTTTAATGACTCTGAAATCCTGTTTGTAATTAGATGTGGGAATTGGACTTACTTTGTAACAGATGATACTGGAATAATAATATGAGAGATACTATGCTGAGACCACTATCCTCCTAAATCTATATCATTTTTCATTTTATTGACAGGAGATATGTGCAAGGAGCAAAGAAATTGATTTTTAAAAAGAAAATAAGTACTAATAAAAACTTCCAATCTAAATATTTTAGTTTTATTTTCAACATATTACAGCAAGGGAGGGAAAGAGCATGTAACTTGTTTTTAATTTCAGGGAATAAGAGTTTTAGGTTTTTTGTTTTGTTCTTTGAATGTTATTGCAAAGACTAGGTAGAGAAGTTTGATTAAGTGACAGAGATCATATTAGTGCAGCATATCTTTGGTGTCAGGATAAATATACAAAATAATTAATATCATCTTAAAAAACAAATTTTAGATTTATACAAAGAATTTAAAGAGCGGGTAGAGTGAAAGCAACAGCTCTTCTGTACATCATATTATTCATTGTCAGTAAATGCAGGTTTGATCCCTGGGTCAGGAAGATCCCCTAGAGAAGGATATGGCAGCCCACTCCAGTATTCTTGCCTGGAGAATCCCATGGACTGAGGAGCATGTAGGACTACAGTCCATAGGGTCACAGACTCGGACATGACTGAAGCAACCTAGCATGCATGCAGTGGTGAGTGGAGCTGCCGGTAGAAGCTGAGCATAGAACGTCCCCAGGTTAGTACAAGTCGTCCCATTATCAGCCTGGCCAGTGACAGGGAGCAGCTGCCCCACCCCATCCTGTGTCTCTCCATTGATTGACCCCATCTCTGCTTTGCTGGTCACTGGGCCTCACTCTGAGTTCTGGAGGGAATGTGACCACTAGAAATAAGTTCAGATAAACCAGGAGGTGTTGAATCAAAGAGAAAGGGACTTTCAAGGAAAAGGTTGGGGGAAGGAGGACACAAGGACAGCCGGGAAGGACAAAGGAAAAACAGCAGAATGTGTTAGACTGTAAATTCTTACATCAGCCTCAGCCGGTCAAGAATCCGGACACCTGGGTTCAGTCCCTGGGCTGGGAAGATCCTCTGCAGAAGGGCATGGGAACCCACTCCAGTATTCTTGCTGGAGAGTTCCCGTGGACAGAGGAGCCTGGCGTGCTACAGTCCATGGCGCTGCAAAGAGTTGGACNATCAGCCTCAGCCGGTCAAGAATCCGGACACCTGGGTTCAGTCCCTGGGCTGGGAAGATCCTCTGCAGAAGGGCATGGGAACCCACTCCAGTATTCTTGCTGGAGAGTTCCCGTGGACAGAGGAGCCTGGCGTGCTACAGTCCATGGCGCTGCAAAGAGTTGGACACGACTGAGCCAGTTTTGTGTAAATTGTTATATACAAAAACTGACTCTTAAAAAATGTATTGTTTTCACAAACCATACTTGGCTGGAAATAATAGATTGAAATAAGGCTGTTTTTGAAGTAGGAATGTCCTGGTTGATGAGAGGGAAATGTATCCAGCACTCCTGTAAAATGAAGGAAATGGTTATCTCCGTCCGAGTTCCCTGTGGGAGAGCACAGGAAACCTGCCGGCTTCCTGGGAGAGGCCATCGTCATTCCTTCCCCTCGCCTGCATCATCTCGTTACAGAGAGTAACTAGCGATGGAAATTGTTTCTATAAGGATACTCAGCTGGACTTTTTAATCTCTTTCCACATGGAACAAAACCTCTGGACACGTCTCCCTACCTATTTGTGTTTTAGTTGTTTCACCTGGCGTGTTCAACAGCCTTACAGTGATTGAGTTTGTATATTTTGCGATGACAGTCTGATGACTCTTGGCCAGCGAGTACGTTTCCTGGCTGGTTGCTATAATTACCACCCTGCGTCAGCCTTGGTGGCCCTTGAGCAGGTCCAGGCCACAAGATGAGTGTTCCGACGAGTCTGCTGAACCAGGGGACTGGGGAAGCGGAACTTTCACCCAGTGCTGGGCATCCCAGAGCATGCCGTGACTGCGCAGCGCTATCCCCCTTTACGTCTCAGCTGTGTTGAAAAGTTGTGCTGTCACATGGAGTGACTCCACCATGTGTCCTCTTTTTTCCCTAGAAGACACAATCCCAAAGAAGGTGGTGTGCCACTTCAGCGGGAAGGCCTACGCCGACGAGGAGCGCTGGGACATCGACAGCTGCACGCACTGCTACTGCCTGCAGGGCCAGACCCTCTGCTCCACCGTCAGCTGCCCACCACTGCCCTGCGTCGAGCCCATCAACGTGGAAGGCAGCTGCTGCCCCATGTGCCCAGGTATCTTAGGCTGCCACCCTGCCACTTTTCAGCCTGTGATGCTGATTTTAAGAGCGAACTAGAGCAGACTTGAGTCTCCTGGACCCAACCCTATGGAACTAATTCCTTTGGCCCAGAGAGAGACATGGAGGGTAGCCTGAGAGACTGTGACCTCTAGGTGAGCGCCTGATTTTGGTTCCATTCCAAATTCTGAATTGCTCCGGTTCTTCTGATTGGCGTTCTCTAAAATGTCAGTGGCGGGCCTGATGGGTATACCCTCATGGGTATTAGACATCTGCCGTATCCGAGCAGCACAGTTGGAGGGCAGTGTTGGCTGAGCCTAGTGACAAAGGCCCATGATCAGACAGAGTAGGGGATACACTGGACAGCTCTTCTAAGGTGACTGTCTCCCAAAACCAAGATGGAAGAGCTGCGTTTAAAGAAGGCGATCCTGGCCCGCTCTCTTCACTGCATCAGTTCTGGCAGTCCCAGGCTGTCTGCCCTGAACGTTCCATCTCTTCTCACCAAGGATAGGAACCACAGGGCACACCCCCAGCTGGCTGTTGCAGATGGATCACTTGTCTGCATCTGTTTCCACATCCCACAGTTCACATCAGCCCAGTAATCCGCCTCCCAGTTTAAACCTAAGCCCCCCTCAGCTGCCCAGATCCTCCCCCAGGCCTTCTGGATTCCCTGCCCGTGGCTCCTGCCAAAACAGCTCCTTTGTTTTCTGCCCCTCATCCCAGCAACGCAGGGCCTGAGCCTTGTCAAGACAGCCTCTGGGCAGTGTCCAGATCAAAAGCCCTGGACACACAGACCTCACAGACAGCCCAGACCTCGCAGACCCAAGAGAGGGCTCAGTCTAGCAGCCCAGGGAGCTCCTCAGCGAGGCAAAGCCCCTGCATCTTCACCCCGATTCTGTGCTTCCGTGTAGCATTGCATTAGAGACTCTGGCTCCATGCAGCACAGTGGGCTAGAGGTCACGGCAGCTTAGAAGGGCATCAACGCCATGCACTTGTAAAATGGGACAGTCAGTTAAATCTCCAGGGTTTCATTGAGCTCAGCACAGGTTTGCCTTTTGTTTAGGTGCTGTGTAAGCAAGACAATTCTAAAAATGTCTATTTATCCCCTAAAAAGAAGGGGATACCTAAAAAAGGTCAGGAGACTGAGCCCTTTTCAGGTCCCTCCGTTGGGTGCTTTTTCATGGTTTAGTCCCCTTGGCCTTGTTTATGATGTAGACCAAGAGTCAGAAGGTCGCTTCCATATTGTATCAATAGGTGTGCACATTGGAGAAACAGAATCTGCAAGTGTTTCGCATGAGAAGTATGAGGAAAAATGTATTTCCCATCCAAGTTGCTTTATCTAATACGTTTCACCTGATTCCCAAGTTTCATACCAGTTTTCCTAGTAATATGCTTCCTAAATGGTAAAACTTGATCTTACTTATTGAACCAAGATTCATTTCATGCCTACTCAAGTAAGCACTGCTTGAGGCCTGGGGAAGACAAACAGTGAATCCAGCAAGTCCCCATCCACACAGAACTGATGTTTTCTTAGGGAGACACGGGCAGCAAACAGGTAGACAGACGCACGATGGGGACACGGGCCGCGGAGCGACTCGCAGCCAGCCCGGGGGCGGGGGTGCCGGGCTGGGCAGAAGGGGCGGGGTGTTTGGATGATCCAAGAACCCTCACAGATTGCATGACATTTATAAAGGACCCAGAAGGATGGCAGGAATCACGGATTAGGGAAGAACCTCTGCACATAAGCAGGATGAGAGCCTGGTGGGTGGGAATCTGCCATGGATGCTCGGAGAGAAACAGGGAGGCTGTGTGGGTGGGACCCCTTGAGCAGGGAGGGTAACCAGAAGCAAGCAGAGAAGCAGCCATGCACCAAAATACGAGACCTCACGAGCGATTTCAGAATCTTACTGCGGGAAGATGGAGACTCCGGAGGGTTTAGAGTAGAGCAGCGATGGCATGTTTCTTGCGGAAGTGGAGGCCGAGACCAGGGCAGTGGATGGGAGGTGGGAGGAGTGGTTCTGCTTCTAGTCAAAGGGTAGACTCCTTGGGATTTGAACACGATGTGAGGCGTGAGAGGAAGAGGAGACACCACGAACAACTGTAATGTTTTTGACTAAAACATGGAGTTGCATCTCTGGTGTAAAATCAGTTTTATTGGGGCATTTTTTTAGTTTGAAATCTCCACTGGACACCCGAGTGGAGGCAGTGAATAGACAATATCTAGAGCTCAGGAGAGAGATAGGAAATGTTTCTATAAACTTGAACATTGTCATCCCATCCCTGGGATCCTCCAGGCAAGAATACTGGAGTGGGTTGCCATTTCCTTCTCCAATGCATGAAAGTGGAGTGGTTCTGCTTCTAGTCAAAGGGTAGACTCCTTGGGATTTGAACACGATGTGAGGCGTGAGAGGAAGAGGAGACACCACGAACAACTGTAATGTTTTTGACTAAAACATGGAGTTGCATCTCTGGTGTAAAATCAGTTTTATTGGGGCATTTTTTTAGTTTGAAATCTCCACTGGACACCCGAGTGGAGGCAGTGAATAGACAATATCTAGAGCTCAGGAGAGAGATAGGAAATGTTTCTATAAACTTGAACATTGTCATCCCATCCCTGGGATTCTCCAGGCAAGAATACTGGAGTGGGTTGCCATTTCCTTCTCCAATGCATGAAAGAGAAAAGTGAAAGTGAAGTCGCTCAGTCTGTCCGACTGTTAGCGACCCCATGGACTGCAGCCCACCAGGCTACTCCGTCCATTGGATTTTCCAGGCAAGAGTACTGGGGTGGGGTGCCATTGCCTTCCCCTTCAGTAAATGCTACTGTCACAAATCATACTGGACACTGAAAATTTAGTAGTGTTTATAGATATTAGATGTTTTTACATTTAATGCTAAATGGATTCCAGGAACCAAAAAAAATACATACAAGGAAATTAGTTGTGTCATGGATAGGGTTCATTGTCTCTTCAAACACGTGTGTTATTGACATTTATAATAGTAAGTACACCCAGACACTTTCTTGGAGATTTTGATTAGTATGTCTGTGTGTGCCAAGTCACTCAGTTGTGTCCAATTCTTTGCAATCCTATGGACTATAGCCCATCAGACTCTTCTTTCCATGGGATTCTCCAGGCAAGAATACTGAAGTGGATTTCCATGCCCTTCTCCAGGGTATCTTCCTGACCCAAGGATCAAACCAGAGTCTCTTGTGTTTCCTGCATCTGCAGGCAGATTCTTTACCACTAGTGCCACCTAGGAACCCCTGACTAGTATGTACTCGATAGTATATGTTCATCAGTTGAGGTGTTACTGCATTCCTTTGCTTTCTAATTCATATGTTGGACTCAGTAGATTGAAGACTTTGTAAAAGAGGAAAAATAGTGGATCATTTCCTCAGAAGCTCAAATTTGTTTAGCGATTTAGTTTACAAAGCAGTTTTCATATTTATTTATTTCCTTTGGTTATCACAAAATTCTTCTAAAGTAAGCAGAGCAGGTATTATCATTATCCCTTTTTTGTTAGTTGAAGAAACCAGAGCCATAAAAGGCTCAAAGATTTGGTTAAGTTCAAGCATATAGTATAGTGTTAAATACATTACTTTTAATGCCAAAGCCAACATTTTTCCTTGGTAAAATAACTCACTGAGAAGAAATAAAATTGAGAATGCACATGGTTCCATCAATATACAGGTTAATAGATCTTGGTGACTGCATCATGAATAAGAACACAGTGTAATTAGAATTGGAATACCCCCAAAAGATGGGTTCATAACTCTGCTCACATTTCAAAGTGATAGAGTGGATTTAGTTTGCTGTTGATGAACAGAATATTTTATTTGTTATGATAACTAGCATTTTTTGCATGAAACATAGAATCACCACTAGATTGCTGACTCATTACTTGCAAAAGAAATTAAAGATCATATCAATGGCAAAGCAACAATTATAAAATGCTTGTTTAATAAGATTAAAAATAAAGCATGTGCACTTTACCACTCCTGCTGCAATTTATTGCAAACACCAACATATATGCATTGGAGGTTTTAATTTGATTTTCTTTTTCCTACTTTTAAAATCAATTTATTTGTTATTTGTACACATAGTCAGTAAGCTATAAGGGCTAATAAATGACCTGTTTGAGCTCCAAAGTACAAATTAACTGTAGGGATTTGAGCTGCTACATTATTAAATATGAGAAAACTTTTTGTACTTATGCAGCAATACAGCAATTGTCTAATTTTCCTGTTTATATTTATTAGCCTAAAATAATATCTTAATATAAAGTTGGTATGATAAATATATAAAAGATAGATCAATTATATCAAGCTTAACATATGTTCCTAGCACATAGTAGGTTTACTGAATAATACCAAATGTTTACTGAATGCTGATAATGTAATGTGCATCATATTTTATACATAAACACTGGAGTCCTATGGATTACTACACTGTATTGTCATTCTAGCTCTGTTTTCATTATTGACAAAGATATTTTTGTTAATAAAAACAAAAGATTGCACTTCCCTTTGAAGTCTGAAATAAGTACATAAATAGAAATTTTATGACTAATGTTATTTTTCCTTCTAAACATCCTACAGAAAAAAATATACTTAAAGGTAAATTAGCTATAATGAACAATTTTGTAATTAGTTTCAACTTAGAAACTTCAAAGGAAAAGTTTAATTTGTTGCTGTGATTTGCTACTGTAAACAAAGTCATGAGCTGCTTGTATATTTTGGAGATTAATTCTTTGTCAGTTGTTTCATTTACTATCATTGTTTCCCATTCTGAAGGCTGCATTTTCACCTTGCTTATAGTTTCCTTCAATGTGCAAAAGCTTTTAAGTTAGGTCATGTCGATGTATAGCAAAAACCACCACAATATTGTAAAGTAATTAGACTCCAATTAAAATAAATTAGTTAAAAAATAAATAACAACAACCACAGTAAAACAATTGTGAGTCACTTCCAATTTAAAAGATAAGCTTGTATTGGTGATTGGAAGCATTAGTACAGGGAAATTTAGTTATTAGGCATGGAAGGTAACATACAAGGACTTCCGTAGTGGCTCATATGGTAAAGAATCTGCCTGTGATGTGGGAAACCCAGGTTTGATCCCTGGATTAGGAAGAAGCCCTAGAGAACGGAATGGTGAACCACTCCAGTATTCTTGCCTGGCAAATCCCATGGACAAACAAGCCTGTACAATCCACGGGGTTCCAAAGAATCAGACATGGCTGTCGACTAACACTATGTGACATAAAAAGCTGATCATAGAAAATTTGGAAAAAAAATCAAATCACTGAGAGCACATGATTTTAATATATTTTGACCTGCTGCTGATAGTTTTGATAGCATGTATCAGGGTAAATGGAGGAGTAAAGTGGTGTTGGCCAGTAGATAGAAAGCCAGACAAAACTGGAACAACTTAAACCGAACCAGTGGTGCCTAGCTATCTCAAAAGCAAAAATCAAGTGATGGTTGAAATGAAATCACTGGAAACCTGTGAAAAGTCATGATATTGAATATAAAGAGGCTAAAATAAAATAAAATCCAGGAATACTGAGTTAGAATGGTCAGTAAAATAAGCAAGGAAAAAAATAAGAACAAGTGTAGGCATATCTATATTTTTCACCCATTTATGGAAGCATTGAGATAATCTCATGTCTAAGTTAATTCAGTTATGCAAAGTATACTGAATTAGGATATTCCTAAAGATAGGAAGGCAATATAAGTCAGAAAGGAAAAAGACTTCAAACTATAATACTAAAGAAAAATAAAGGCAAGATTGAATACTTAATCATCTAAAACATTGTTACATATATAGAGTTGGAGAGACAGATTATAGATGCATTGCCAAGAAATAGAATAAAAATAAATAACTGCTTCTTTTTTATTAATTTACACATCCATGAAACTGTTGACCTTAACAAACAAACAAAAAAAAAGCAAAAGAATCAGTTCTTTTCTAGCAAAATAAATTTATTCAGAAATAGCAGAGAATTGCAATTTGGGACAAGCAAACTATGGTGCATTATAGGCAAGTCTCAAGAACGGAGGAAAAGGGCTTGTTGTTATAGAGAAGAGTGAGTTGGGAGTTGCTATTTCTAAGAGGGTGGTGAAAGTATAAAGTGAAAGTTGCTCAGTCGTGTCCAACTCTGCTTCTAATTGACTGACTGGGCAAGAAGAAATTCTTCTTTCCTCTTCCTGGGATCTGAGTGGTGGTGCCTGAAAGTTTCCCATTACTGGCTTGCTGACTTCATTTTAAATGAGATTTCCTTTGTTTTCACACAATCCATCTATTCTTCTTTCCTTTAATTCATGTATTCTTTCTTTTTTTTTTTTTTACAAGATCATTTCACTTCTTTCCAATTTGAATACCTTTTTTTATTTTATTTTATTTTACTTTACATTACTGTATTGGTTTTGCCATACATTGACATGAATCCGCCACGGGTGTACATGAGTTCCCAATCCTGAACCCTCCTCCCACCTCCCAATCCATATCATCTCTCTGGATCATCCCCGTGCACCAGCCCCAAGCGTCCTGTATCCTGTATCAAACATAGACCGGTGCTTCGTTTCTTACATGATAGTATACGTGTTTCAATGCCATTCTCCCGAATCATCCCACCCTCTCCCTCAGAGTCCATGTATTCTTTCAATAAATATTTATTGATTGCCTACTCTGTGACATTGATGTAAAGGAAAGTAAGAGCTGTTTCCTAGAGATATCCATAGAACTTTTGTGAATATAAATGAAATAATGGCTTTGAAGGGGCTTTCAAAAACTAAAAGTATTTTACAAATGCTAAGTATTTTTATTGCAAACTCATAGTATATGTGATGACTATTTCATAAACTTGGATAGTCCATACAGACAGTTCATCTGAATGAATTAGGCCTCATGACTATATTTTTCTTATTTTTAAGGTACTTCTGGGAAATATAAGTGGGAGAAAAATGGGTAGCAAGCTTTTCTGTATAGCTACAAATTTTTTTTAGTTATAGAGGTTATATAGAACTTTTAAATTTCAAGGCAGTTTTATATCCATTGTCTTAAGAGTTCATGTTGTGAAAATCAAATGAGATTATGGATGTGAAATATACTTTACAGATTCTAATTATAAAATGTATATGCGTGGTAATTATTTACCTGAGAATGCAGATAGTTTTTCCCAAGAGGAGAGGTACCACCTTCATATCTCCTATGAAATCTACCTACTTGCCAACCTAAGCTTGATTCCTAGCCTGACCCTGCGTCCTAGTACAGATATATTTATGTATTTCCATTTTTTGACTGACGAACAGAAAGAGGTTTTAGCAGTAAATTATTAGTCCAACTACTAAGTGAGAGTGGGATCTTGGTTCTCCTCTGTATGAATCTCAGTTTCTCCTATCTGAAACATGATTTTAAAAGTTCCTTCCAGGTGAAATATACTGTTACTATGAGTACAAATTAGAATTTGTTGTTTCTCTTCTTTATGTTTAACATGAAGGTATGCTGTAGTTTTTGAACTATGGTGTTAGAGAAGACTCTTGAGACCCAACCAGTCCATCCTAAAGGAAATCAGTCCTGAATATTCATTGGAAGGACTGATGCTGAGGCTGAAGCTCCAATACTTTGGCCACCTGATGTGAAGAGCCAACTCAGAAAATACCCTGATGCTGGGAAAGATTGAAGGCAGGAGGAGAAGGAGGTGACAGGACAGGATGGTTGGATCACATCACCGACTCAATGGACATGAGTTTGAAAAAGCTCTGGAAGGTGGTGAAGGACAGGGAAGCCTGGTGTGCTGCAGTCCATGGGGTCACAAAAAGTTGGACTGACTTACTGAACAACAACAATATGATAGTTGGCTGGTGACTCAGCAGTAGAGAATCCACCTGCAAATGTAGGAGACAAGAGTTCAATCCCTGATCTGGGATCCCCTGGGGAAGGAAATGACAACCTACTCCAGTATTCTTGCCTGTAAAATCTTCTGCCATAGACAGAGGCCCATTGGGTCTCGAAGAGTTGAAAGTGACATAATGACTAAACAACAACAAATGGTATAGTTACAAAGCTAGCCAGTATATTTTAAATTACCCCTTATTGTGACTCAGTTTTCTTTTCTGAGAAGTTAGTGCTACTTGGTGCAGATAGAACTGCTGGTGACAGAAATCAATGCGGATGGGGTGAGATATATTAAATATGATATAGTAATTGCCTCACAATAAAAATTCTTAATGTGTATTAACTTGATTGAGTTGTTTCATTTGTTTTAGTGACACAACCAATTGAATATCATTTGGTACAGTGACAAAAATCTCTATGTCATATAAACTACATGAGTACCAAATGGGTGAAATAAAGCAAAAAATAAAAGAGAAACATTTTTTAACCCTATAGTTCTCAGTGATCTTAATTGTATATATACTAACTTCTGTCACTTCATGGGAAATAAATGGGGGAACAGTGGAAACAGTGTCAGACTTTATTTTTTTGGGCTCCCAAATCACTGCAGATGGTGACTGCAGCCATGAAATTAAAAGACACTTACTCCTTGGAAGAAAAGTTATGACCAACCTAGATAGCATATTCAAAAGCAGAGACATTACTTTGCCGACTAAGGTCCGTCTAGTCAAGGCTATGGTTTTTCCAGTAGTCATGTATGAATGTGAGAGTTGGACTGTGAAGAAAGCTGAGCACCAAAGAACTGATGCTTTTGAACTATGGTGTTGGAGAAGACTCTTGAGAGTCCTTTGGATTGCAAGGAGATCCAACCAGTCCATTCTAAAGGAGATCAGCCCTGGGTGTTCTTTGGAAGGAATGATGCTAAAGCTGAAACTCCAGTACTTTGGCCACCTCATGTGAAGAGTTGACTCATTGGAAAAGTCTCTGATGCTGGGAGGGATTGGCGGCAGGAGGAAAAGGGGACGACAGAGGATGAGATGTCTGGATGGCATCACTGACTTGATGGACGTCAGTTTGAGTGAACTCCGGGAGTTGGTGATGGACAGGGAGGCCTGGTGTGCTGTGATTCATGGGGTCACAAAGAGTCGGACACATGTGAACGACTGAACTGAACTGAACTAACTTCTATTTCAGTTAGGCTCAGCTATATTCCATATTAGCTTGTTAAAATACATTCATTGTAGTAGCATTAATTTAGCAATTAGCATTAAAAAGCATTAATTTAGTAATAAGAATTTTATTAATTCTAGCTCATTAACATTGGCACCAAGAGTGTTATTGTTGTTCACTTGCTAAATCATATCTGACTCTTTGTGACCTCATGGACGGCAGCATGCTAGGTTCCTCTGTCATCCACTATTTTCCAGAGTTTGTTCAAATTCACATCCATTGTGTCAGTGATGCTTTCTAACCAACTCATCCTCTGCTGCCCCCTTCTCCTACTGTCTTCAATCTTTCCCAGTACCAGGGTGTTTTTCAGTGAGTCAGCTCTTCGCACCAGGTGGACAAATTGTTGGAGCTTTGGTTTCAACATCAGTCCTTCCAGTGAATATTCAGGGGTGATTTCCTTTGGGATTGGCAGGGTTTTATCTCCTTTCTGTCCAAGGGACTCCCAAAAGTCTTCTCCAGCACCACAATTCAAAAGCATCAATTCTTTGGTGCTCAGCCTTCTTAATGGTCCACCTCTCTCATCCGTACCTTATTTCTGGAAAAACCATACTGATTATACAGACCTTTGTTAGCAAAGTGATGTCTCTGCTTTTTAATACCTAGTCTAGGTTTGTCATAGCTTTTCTTCCAAGGAGCAAGCGTCTTTTAATTTCATGGCTGCAGTCACCATCTGCAGTGATTATAGAGCCCAAGAAAATAAAGTCTGCCACTATATCCACTTTTTCGCTGTCTGTTAGCCATGAACTGATGGAACCAGATGCCATTATCTTCATTTTTTGAATGTTGAGTTTTAAGCCAGATTTTTCAGTCTCCTCTTTCAGCTTCATCAAGAGGCTCTTTAGTTTCTCCTCTATTTCTGGCATTAGGTTGGTATCATTTGCATTTGTGAAGTTATTGATATTTCTCCTAGCAATTCTGATTCTAGCTTGTAACATATCCAGGCTGGCATTTTGCATGATGTGCTCAGTGTATTAGTTAAATAAGCAGAGTGACAATATATAGCCTTGACTACTCCTTTCCCAGTTTGGAACCAGTCCATTGTTCCATGTCCATTTCTAACTGCTGCTTCCTGACCTGCATACTGGTTTCTCAGGAGGCAGGTAAGGTGGTCTGCTATTCCCATCTCTTTAAGAATTATCCACAGTTTGTTGTAATCTACACAGCCAAAACTTTAGAGTAGTCAATGAAGCAGAAGTGGATGTTTTTTTCTGGAATTCCCTTTGTTTTTCTATGATCCAAAGAATGTTGGCAATTTGATCTCTGATTCCTGTACCTTTTCTAAACCCAGCTTGTATTTTGGAAGATCTTGTATCATGTACTGTTGAGGCCTAGCTTGAAGGATTTTGAGCATTAACTTGGTAGCATGTGAAATTAGTACAATTGTACAGTAATTTGGACATTTTTTGGCATTGCCTTTCTCTGGGATTGGAAAGAAATTACCTTTTCCACTCCTGTGACAATTGCTGAGCTTTTCAAATTTCCTGGTGGGCTTCCCTGGTGGGTCAGATGGTAAAGTGTCTGCCTGCAATGCAGGAGACCTGGGTTCAATCCCTGGGTTGGGAAGATCCCCTGGAGAAGGAAATTGAAACCCACTCCAGTACTCTTGTCTGGAAAATTCCATGGATGAAGGAGCCTGGTAGGCTACAGTCCATGGGATGGCAAAGAGTCAGACACGACTGAGCAACTTCACTGGTTTGCTGGTGGCATATTAAGTGCAGCATGTTAAGAGCATCATCCCTTAGGATTTTAAATAGCTCAACTGGAATTCTATTACCTCCACTAACTTTGTTCATATTAATGCTTCCTAAGGCCCAGTTGACTTCAAACTGAAAGATGTCTCGTATTAGATGTGTGACCACATCAGCATGGTTATCCTAGTTCTTAAGACCTTTTGTGTTATAGTTCTTCTATGTTAATAGTATAGTTCTTCTGTGTTTTTTGCTACCTCTTTTTAATCTGCTTCTGTTAGGTCATTGTCATTTCTGTTCTTTATTGTACCCATATTTGCATTAAATATTCCTTTGGCATATTTCGAATTTTCTTGAAGAGATATCTAGTCTTTCTCATTCTATTGTTTTACTCTATTTCTTTGCACTGTTAGCGTAAGAAGGCTTTCTTATCTTTCCATGCTAGTCTCTGTATTCAGTTGGGTATATCATTTCATTTCTTTGCCTTTCATTTCTATTCATTTTTAATATAAATTTATTTATTTTAATTGGAGGCTAATTACTTTACAATATTGTATTGGTTTTGCCATACATCAATATGAATCTGCCTCAGGTGTATACGTGTTCTGCATCCTGAACCCCGCTGCAACCTCCCTGCCTGTACCATCCCTCTGGGTCATCCCAGTGTACCAGCCCCAAGCATCCTGTGTCATGCATCGAACCTGGACTGGCTATTCATTTCATATATGATATTATACATGTTTAAATGCCATTCTGCCAAATCATCTCACCCTCTCCCACTCCCACAGAGTCCAAAAGACTGTTCTGTACATCTGTGTCTCTTTTGCTGTCTCACATACAGGATTATCATTACCATCTTTCTAAATTACATATATATGCGTTAGTATACTGTATTGGTGTTTTTCTTTCTGGCCTACTTTACTCTGTATAATCGGCTCCAGTTTCATCCACCTCATTAGAACTGATTCATATGTATTCTTTTGAATGGCTGAGGAATACTCCATTGTGTATATGTACCACAGCTTTCTTATCCTTTCATCTGTTGATGGACATCTAGGTTGCCTCCATGTCCTGGCTATTATAAACAGTGTTGCGATGAACATTGGGGTACACGTGTCTCTTTCAATTCTGGTTTCTTCGGTGTGTATGCCCAGCAGTGGGATTGCTGGGTCATAAGGCAGTTCTATTTCCAGTTTTGTAAGGAATCTCCACACTGTTCTCCATAGTGGCTGTACTAGTTTGCATCCTCACCAACAGTGTAAGAGGATTCCCTTTTCTCCACACCCACTTCAGCATTTATTGCTTGTAGACTTTTGGATCACAGCCATTCTGACTGGCATGAAATGGTACCTCATTGTGGTTTTGATTTGGATTACTCTGATAATGACTGATGTTGAACATGTTTTCCTGTGGTTGTTAGCCATCTGTATGTCTTCTTTGGAGAAATGTCTGTTTAGTTCTTTGGCCTATTTTTTTGATTGGGTTGTTTATTTTTCAGGAATTGAGCTGCAGGAGTTCCTTGTATATTTTTGAGATTAGTTGTTTGTCAGTTGCTTCATATGCTATTATTTTCTCCCATTCTAAAGACTGTCTTTTCACCTTGCTTATAGTTTCCTTTGTTGTGCAGAAGCTTTTAATTTTAATTAGATCCCATTTGTTTATATTTGCTTTTATTTCCAGTATTCTGGGAGGTGGATCATAGAGGATCCTGCTGTAATTTATGTCGGAGAGTGTTTTGCCTATGTTCTCCTCTAGGATTTTTATACTTTCTGGTCTTAGGTTTAGATCTTTAATCCATTTTTAGTTTATTTTTGTGTATGGTATTATAAAGTGTTCTAGTTTCATTCTTTTACAAGTGGCTGACCAGATTTCCCAGCACCACTTGTTAAAGAGTTTGTCTTTAATCCGTTGCATATTCTTGCCTCCTTTGTCGAAGATAAGGTGTCCATAGCTGTGTAGATTTTTCTCTGGGCTTTCTGTTTTGTTCCATTGATCTATATTTCTGTCTTTGTGCCAGTACCATACTCTCTTGATGACTGTGGCTTTATAGTACAGCCTGAAGTCAGGTAGGTTGAATCCTCCAGTTCTATTCTTCTTTCTCAAGATTGCTTTTGCTATTCGAGGTTTTTGTATTTCCATACAAATTGTGGAATTATTTGTTCTAGCTCTATGAAAAATACCGCTGGTAGCTTGATAGAGATTGCATTGAATCTGTAGATTGCTTTGGGTAGTATATCATTTTCAGTATATTGATTCTTCTGATCCATGAACATGGTATATTTCTCCATCTATTAGTGTCCTCTTTGATTTCTTTCACCAGTGTTTTATAGTTTTCTATATATAGGTCTTTAGTTTCTTTAGGTAGATATATTCCTAAGTATTTTATTCTTTTCGTTGCAATGGTGAATGGAATTGTTTCCTTAATTT
>SJYX01003400.1:111153-125295 GCA_006410675.1 Oreotragus oreotragus
AAGTCTGACACTGTTTCCACTGTTTCCCCATCTATTTCCCATGAAGTGATGGGACCAGATGCCATGGTCTTCATTTTCTGAATGTTGAGCCTTAAGCCAACTTTTTCGCTCTCCTCCTTCACTTTCATCAAGAGGCTTTTTAGCTCCTCCTCACTTTCTGCCATAAGGGTGGTGTCATCAGCATATCTGAGGTTATTGATATTTCTCCCGGCAATCTTGATTCCAGCTTGTGTTTCTTCCAGAAAATTAATATCAAATACCAGAAAGCAAAGATTCAAAATCTAGAATAGAGGTTGGATTTTCAAAAATACAATATTAAAGAAAAGAAGAAGAAGAAAGGAAAAATAAAGTCATAAGAATTATTAAAAAACAACAAAAAATGGCACATTTGCTTTAAAAATAGGGTCTTTTTTTTTGAAAAGTAATAGTAGGTTATAAAAATAAAATTTTAAGGAAAAATAGAGGACTTAAAATTTTAAAAATGTTAATAAAAAAGAAGAAAAAGAAAATAAGAAAAACCAAACCAAAACAAAAAGAATGGTCGTAAAAATAGTAAAGGTATATCTGGGAATTTCTCTTGTGGTATTGTGGGCAGTGTGGGATCAGTTCATTTTTCGATAGTTCCTTGGTCCGGCTTATATTTCTCAAGATCTATAGGCCCCTTCCTATGTAGTCGGTACTAACAACAGGGTTTAATCTATTGCACCTGTCACTTCCAAGGCAGTTCCCTCTGTTTTAGCTTCTTCTGTTTGCTGGTCTCTTCAGTGTCTGATTTCCACCCTGACACAAGGGGGACGGTGGTGGACACTTTTTTTTTAGGCTCACTTGTTCTGTCATGCTGTGGGGAGGGAGGGATGCTGCAAACAAATAACACTGGCATGTGCTTGCAGTGTCTCAGCCACACTGGGCCTGACCCTGCTCATTGCACATACCACTCAGGCTCTAGGTTGCTCCACTGGGAATCATCTGAGGCCGGCCCTGGGCTGCATGCACCTCACCGGTCTAAGCCACTACAGCTCAGGCACTCGGTAGTCCTCAGAGGTGCAGACTCGGTTGGGCCTGTGCTTTCTGCCCTTCCCAGGTCTGAGTAGCTCAGGTGTTTGGTGAGTGCAGTCACTGCAACTTACCGCATTTCCCATCCCTGGTGCTCAGTTTTCTGGGTGTACAACTGGCACCCCTTCTCAGGCAGATGGTAACTGTCCAGAACCCCAAGAAGTCTTAGTTAGCAAAGAAGCTTGCTTGTAGTTTGGTAGTTAATGTCTTTCTGGGGCTGCGATTGCCCCCTTCCGGACCTTCTGGCTCTGGCTGCCTGTCACTGGAGGGGGATGATCTGCAGCTGGCTAATCCTGTTCCATCCTTTGTTCTGTGTGCGGTCCTGGTGGTGTCTTATGTTAGAGCTTTTCACATGCTAGCTATCCCACAGTCTGGTTTGCTAGCCAAAGTTAGTTCGCTCTGGTTACACTCAGGGCATTCTGGGCCGATTCTTAAAAAGCACTGCAGCCCACGCCTCCCTGCTCAGCCCTGCTTGCTAGTGGTGGATGCAGGTGTCTGCACTGGCTCATAATCTGTTGGTTTTAATTATTTATTTATTTTCCCTCCCTCTTATGTTGCCCTCTGTGCTTCCAAGGCTCACCACAGACTCGGCAGTAAGAGTGTTTCCTGGTGTTTGGAAACTTCTCTCTTTTTAAGACTCTCTTCCCAGGATGGAGCTCCCTACCTACCTCTTTTATCTCTTTTTTCATCTTTTATATTTTTTCCTACCTGTTTTTAAAGACAATGATCTGCTTTTCTGGGTGCCTGATGTCCTCTGCCGGCATTCAGAAGTTGTTTTGTGGAATTTACTCAGCGTTGAAATGTTCTTTTGATGAATTTGTGAGGGAGAAAGTGGTCTCCCCGTCTATTCCTCTGTCATCTTAGGACTGCCTCTCTCTCATTTGTTTCTTTTTGCTTTTATTTCCAGTATTCTGGGAGGTGGGTCATAGAGGAGCCTGCTGTGATTTATGTTGGAGAGTGTTTTGCCTATATTCTTCTCTAGGAGTTTTATAGTTTCTTGTCTTAAGTTTAGATCTTTAATCCATTCTGAGTTTATTTTTGTGTATGGTGTTAGAAAGTGTTCTACTTTCATTCTTTTACAAGTGGTTGACTAGTTTTCCCAGCATCATTTCTTAGAGATTGTCTTTTCTCCATTGTATATTCTTGCTTCCTTTGTCAAAGATAAGGTGTCCATAAGTGCGTGGATTTATCTCTGGGCTTTCTATTTTGTTCCATTGATCTTTATTTCTGTCTTTGTGCCAGTACAATACTGTCTTGATGGCTATGGCTTTGTAGTAGAGCCTGAATTCAGGCAGGTCGATTCCTTCAGTTCCATTCTTCTTTCTCAAGATTGCTTTGGCTATTCGAGATTTTTTTGTATTTCCATACAAATTGTGAAATTACTTGTTCTAGCTCTGAAAAATACCGTTGGGAGTTCGTGTAAAAAAATAAATAAATAAATAAATAAAATAAAATAAAATAAAATAAAATAAAATAAAAATACCGTTGGTAGCTTGATAGGGATTGCATTGAACCTGTAGATTGCTTCGGGTAGTATACTCATTTTCACTAGATTGATTCTTCCGATCCATGAACATGGTATTTTCTCCATCTATTAGTGTCCTCTTGATTTCTTTCACCAGTGTTTTATAGTTTTCTATATATAGGTCTTTTGTTTATTTGGGTAGATATATTCCTAAGTATTTTATTCTTTTTGTTGCAATGGTGAATGAAATTGTTCCCTTAATTTCTCTATTTTTTCATTATTAGTGTATAGGAATGCAAGGAATTTCTGTGTATTGATTTTATATCCTACAACTTTACTATATTCACTGATTAGCTCCAGTAATTTTCTAGTGGAGTCTTTAGGGTTTTCTACGTAGAGGATCATGTCATCTGCAAAGAGTGAGTTTTACTTCTTCTTTTCCAATTTGGATTCTATTTATTTCTTTTTCTGCTCTGATTGCTATGGCCAAAACTTCCAAAACTATGTTGGATAGTAGTAGTGAGAGTGTGAACCCTTGTCTTTTTCCTGACTTCAGGGGAAATGCTTTCAATTTTTCACCATTGAGGATAATGTTTGCTGTGGGTTTGTCATATATAGGTTTTATTATGTTAAAGAATGTTCCTTCTATTCCTGCTTTCTGGAGAGTTTTTCTCATAAATGGGTGTTGAATTTTGTCAAAGGCTTTCTCTGCATCTATTGAAATAATCATATGGCTTTTATTTTTTAATTTGTTAATGTGGTGAATTACATTGATTGATTTGGGGATATTGAAGAATCCTTGCATCACTGGGATAAAGCCAACTTGGTCAAGGTGTATGATCTTTTTAATGTGTTGTTGGATTCTGATTGCTAGAATTTTGTTAAGGATTTTTGCATGTATGTTCATTAGTGATATTGTCCTGTACTTTTCTTTTTTTGTGGCATCTTTGTCAGGTTTTGGTATTAGGGTGATGGTGGCCTCATAGAATGAGTTTGGAAGTTTAACTTCCTCTGCAATTTTCTTGAAGAGTATGAGTAGGATAGGTGTTAGCTCCTCTCCAAATTTTTGCTAGAATTCAGCTGTGAAGCCATTAGGACCTGGGCTTTTGTTTGCTGGAAGATTTCTGATTACAGTTTCAATTTCCATGCTTGTGATGGGTCTGTTAAGATTTTCTGTTTCTTCCTGGTTCAGTTCTGGAAAGTTGTACTTTTCTAAGAATTTATCCATTTCTTCCAAGTTGTCCATTTTATTGGCATATAATGGCTGATAGTAGTCTCTTATGATCCTTTGTATTTCAGTGTTGTGTGTTGTGATCTCTCCATTTTCATTTCTGATTTTATTGATTTGATTTTTCTGTTTCGTGATGAGTCTGGTNTTTTCTAAGAATTTGTCCATTTCTTCCACGTTGTCCAATTTATTGGCATATAATTGCTGATAGTAGTCTCTTATGATTCTTTGTATTTCTGTGTTGTCTGTTGTGATCTCTCCATTTTCATTTCTGATTTTATTGATTTGATTTTTCTCCCTTTGTTTCTTGATGAGTCTGGCTAATGGTTTGTCAATTTTATTTATCTTTTCAAAAAACCAGCTTTTGGCTTTGTTGATTTTTGCTATGGTCTCTTTTGTTTCTTTTGCATTTATTTCTGCCCTAATTTTTAAGATTTCTTTCCTTCTACTAACCCTGGGATTCTTCATTTCTTCCTTTTCTAGTTGCTTTAGGTGTAGAGTTTGGTTATTTATTTGACTTTTTTCTTTTTTCTTGAGGTGTCTGTATTGCTATGAACCTTCCCCTTAGCACTGCTTTTACAGTGTCCCACAGACTTTGGGTTGTCGTGTTTTCATTTTCATTCGTTTCTATGCATATTTTAATTTCTTTTTTTATTTTTTCTTTGATTTATTGGTTATTCAGCAGCGTGTTGTTCAGCCTCCACATGTTGGAATTTTTAATAGTTTTTCTTCTGTAATTGAGATCTAATCTTACTCCATTGTGGTCAGAAAAGATGCTTGGTGTGATTTCAATTTTTTTGAATTTACCAAGGCTAGATTTATGGCCCAGGATTTGATCTATCCTGCAGAAGGTTTGATGTGCACCTGAGAAAAAGAGTGAAATTCATTGTTTTGGGGTGAAATGTCCTATAGATATCAATTAGGTCTAACTGGTCTATTGCATCATTTAAAGTTTGTGTTTCCTTGTTAATTTTCTGTTTAGTTCATCTATCAAAAGGTGTGAGTGGGGTATTAAAGTCTCCCACTATTATTGTATTATTGTTAATTTTCCCTTTCATACTTGTTAGCATTTGTATTACATATTGTGGTGCTTCTATGTTGGATGAATATATATTTATAATTGTTATAGCTTCTTCTTGGATTGATCCTTTGATCATTATGTAGTGTCCATCTTTGTCTCTTTTCACAGCCTTTGTTTTAAAGTCTATTTTATCTGATATGAGTATTGCTACTCATGCTTTCTTTTGGTCTCTATTTGCATGGAATATCTTTTTCCAGCCCTTCACTCTCAGTCTGTATGTGTACCCTGTTTTGTGGTGGGTCTTGTGTAGAGAACATATATAGGGGTCTTGCTTTTGTATCCATTCAGCCATTCTTTGTCTTTTGGTTGGGACATTCAACTCATTTACGTTTAAGGTAATTATTGATAAGTATGATCTCAATGCCATGTACTTTGTTGTTTTGGGTTCGAGTTTATGTACCCTTGTTGTGTTTCCCGTCTAGAGAATATCCTTTAGCATTTGTTGGAGAGCTTGTTTGGTGGTGCTGAATTCTCTCAGCTTTTGCTTGTCTGGAAAGCTTTTGATTTCTCCTTCATATTTGAATGAAATCCTTGCTGGGTACAGTAATCTTGGCTGTAGGTTATTTTCTTTCATCACTTTAAGTATGTTCTGCCATTCCCTCCTGGTGTGAAAAGTTTCTATTAAAAGATCAGCTGTTATCCTTATGGGAATCCCCTTGTGTTATTGGTTGTTTTTCCCTTGCTGCTTTTAATATTTGATTTTTTGTGTGTGTGTTTGATCTTTGTTAATTTGATTAATATGTGTCTTGGGGTGTTTTGCCTTGGGTTTATCCTGTTTGGGATTCTCTGGGTTTCTTGGACTTGGGTGATTATTTCCTTCCCCATTTTAGGGAAGTTTTCAACTATTATCTCCTCAAGTATTTTCTCATGGTCTTCCTTTTTGTCTTCTTCTTCTGGGACTCCTATGATTCGAGTATTGGGGCATTTAACATGGTTGTGGTGGTCTCTGAGATTGTCCTCATTTCTTTTAATTCATTTTTCTTTTTTCCTCTTTGATTCATTTATTTCTACTATTCTGTCTTCTACTTCACTGATCCTATCTCCTTCCTCCATTATTCTACTATTTGTTCCCTCCAGAGTGTTTCTGATCTCATTTATTGCATTATTCATTATATATTGACTCTTTTTTATTTCTTCTAAGTCCTTGTTACACCTTTCTTGCATCTTCTCAATCCTTGTCTCAAGGCTTTTTATCTGATTTCATTTTGATTTCCAGATTTTGGATAATTTTCACTATCATTATTTGGATTTATTTATCAGGTATATTCCCTATCTCTTCCTCTCTTGTTTGGTTTGGTGGGCATTTATCCTGTTCTTTTACCTGCTGTGTATTCCTCTGTCTCTCCATCCTGTTTAAATGGCTGTTTGGGGTGGCCTTTCTGTATTCTGGCAGTTTGTGGAGTTCTCTTTGTTGTGGAGGATCCTGGCTGTGGGTGGGGTTAGATGGGTGTCTCGTCATGGTTTCCTGGTTAGGGAAGCTTGTGTAGTGTTCTGGTGGGTAGAGCTGGATTTCTTCTCTCTGGAGTGCAATGAAGTGTCCAGTAATGAGTTATGAGATGTCAATGATTTTGGAGTGACTTTGGGCAGCCTGTATATTGGAGCTCAGGGGTGTGTTCCTATGTTGCTTGAGAATTTGCATGGTATGTCTTGCTCTGGAACTTGTTGGCCCTTGAGTGGTGCTTGGTTTCAGTGTAGGTATGGAGGCATTTGATGAGCGCCTATCTATTAATGTTCCCTGGAGTTAGGAGTTCTCTGGTGTTCTCAGCATTTGGACTTAAGCTTCCTGCTTCTGGTTTTCAGTCTTATTTTTACAGTAGCCTCAAGACTTTTCCATCTATACAGCACCATTGATAAAACATCTAGGTTAAAGATGAAAAGTTTTTCCATAGTGAGGGACACCCAAAGAGGTTCACAGAGTTACATGGAGAAGAGAATAGGGAAGAGGGAATTACAGGTGACCAGAATGAGATGAGGTGGAATCAAATCAGGAGAGGGGAAGCTAGTCAGTAATCACTTCCTTATGTGTGCTCCACTGTCTGGACCACTCAGAGATGTTCATGGAGTTATACAGAGAAGAGGAGAGGGAGGAAGGAGCCAGAGGTGGCCAGGAGGATAAAAGAGGGAAATGAAAAGGAGAGAAACAGATCCAGTCAGTAACCAGTCCCCTAAGTGTTCTCCACTGTCTGGAACACACAGAGATTCACAGAGTTGGGTAGAGAAGAGAAGGGGGAGGGTGAAGACAAAGGCAACCTGGTGAAGAAAAAGGAGAGTCCAAAGGAAGAGTGAGTGGTCAAGCCAGTAATCTCGCTCTTAAGTAAAAATGGGTACTGAAGATTGGGTTTTTAAAGGTACAAAATTGGTAACAAATACCAAAAAACATAGACAAAATATCTGGAGTAGTGGTTGGATTTTGAAAAATACAATATTAAAGAACAGAAGAAAGGAAAAGTCACAAAAATTATAAATACATATATATATATGAAGTTTGCTTTAAAAAATGTGGTCTCTTTATTTTGCAAAGTAATAGTAAGTTATAAAAATGAAAATTAAAGATGTAATAGAGGACTTAAATTTTTTTAAAAAAATTAAAAAATGATAGTAAAAATATATCTAGGAGTTTCTCTGGTGCTGTTGTGGGCAGTTTCAGATCAGTTCATTTTCAGCGAGTCCCTTGGTCCAACTTATATTTCTCAAATCTATAGGCCCTTTCTTATGTAGTCAATACTGACTACAGGTTGTTAATCTATTGCACTTGTCACTCCCAAGATGGTTCCCTCTGTTTAGCTTCCTCTGTTTGCTGGTCTCTTCAGTGTCTGATTTCTACCCTGACACAAGGGGGCAGTGGTGGACACTTTTTTAGGCTCACTTGTTCAGTCGTGCTGTGGGGAGGGAGGGATTCTGCAAACAAGTAACACTGGCGTGTGCTTGTAGTATCTCAGCCATATTGGGCTTGTCCCTACTCACAGTGCGTGTGCCCTCCATGCCCACCCACACTGCTCAGGCTCTAGGTTGCTCCACCAGGAACATCCGAGGCTGGCCCTGGGCTGCCTGCACCTCCCAGGTCTAAGCTGGTCAGGTTCAGGCACTCAGGTAGTCCTCAGAGGCACAGACTCTGTCGAGCCTGCGTTTTGTGCACTTCCCAGGTCCGAGCAGCTTAGGTGATGAGCTGTTTGGCAAGTGCTGTCGCTGTGACTTATCACCTCCCCTGTTGCTGCCATTCAGTTTTCTGGGTGTACAACCAGCACGCCTTCTCAGGTGGATGTTTACTGTCCAGAATCCCAAGAAGTCTTAGTTAGCAATGAAGCCTTCTTGTAGTTTGGTAGATAATGTCTCTCTGGGGCTGCATTTGCTCCCTTCCGGCTCTGGCTGCCTGTCACCATAGGGGAATGGTCTGCAGCTGGCTACCTTTGTTCAATTCTTTGTTCTGTGAGCGGGCCTGGCAGTGTCTTAGGTTAGGGCTTTTCACATGGTAGCTATCCCACAGTCTGGTTTTGCTAGCCCAAGTTAGTTCCCTCAGATTGCCCTCAGGGCATTGAGGCTGTGTCCTTACTCTAAGCAATGAGGCCTGTGCCTCCCTGCCCAACTCCCGCTTGCTAGTGGCGGGTGCAGGTGTCTGTGCTGCTTCTCCGCTGGGGGAGTTACCGTTGGGCATGTAATCTGTGGGGGTTAATTATTTATTTATTTTTCCTCCCAGTTATGTAGCCCTCTGTGGTTCCAAGGCTCACCACAGACTCAGCAGTGAGAGTGTTTCCTGGTGTTTGGAAACTTATGGAGCTCTGTCCCTACCTCTTTTGTCTCTCTTTTTGTCTTTTATATATTTTCCTACCTCCTTTCAAAGAGAATGGGCTGCCTTTCTGGGTGCCTGTTGTCTTTTGCCAACATTCAGAAGTTTTTTTGTGGAATTTACTCAGCACTTAAATGTTCTTTTGATGAATTTGTTGGGGAGAAAGTGGTCTCCCCATCCTATTCCTCCACCATCTTAGGACTGCTTTCCACTTCTCTTCTTTTCTCAGCTGTCTGTAAAGCTTTGTCAGACAACCATTTTACCTTCTTGCATTTCTTCTTCTTTGGGATTGTTTTGGTTTCTGCCTCTTTACAATGTTATGAAACTCTGACCATTCATCTTTAGGCACTCTGTGTACCAGATATAATTCTTTGAATCTATTTGTCACCTCCACTGTATAACCATAAAAGATTTGACAACTTTGGAAGTCACAATTCATTAGACTTTACTGGCCACAGGGCTCAGGAAATGTGTGATTGGAAATTTAGGAGCTGTAAATGTCCAAGTGTTCTACCAGCAAAGAAGGCTGTGACCTCAGTATCAAACTTATTCTATCTGAATTGATTTTTATTGGTGTATATGGACAGTTGATTTTGATCTTTTACAGCTGAATGGTCCAAAATGCAGAATAGAATCAAGTTTAATATAAATCAGGACTCACTCATTAAGATGTAGTACATCTTAAGGATAAGTAACATCATTGTAAATACAAATCTTTTGGATTTTCAGTGTTTGTCTTCTCTGGCTCAGGAATGACATTCCACAAGTTAAAAATCTGTTACTCTCCTTCATTTTGGCTTGTCTTAATTGATAAAAATATAAGATTTCTACCTTATAAGAAAATGACAAGTATTTTAAATTAGTTTTGCTCACTCTGTGATATCTGGACATATCTACTCCTCTCCCATCAATATTTGGTTAAAAGCAGTCTTGCCCTAAAATTGAGGTACCACATCTTAACACTAAATAATTTGATATTTACAACCAAATGGGTTTTCCAGAGACCAATGTGTATTTTCCCTCTATTATTTTAAAAATATAGAAAACAAATATATAACATATGTGCAATTACCAAGTATAATAATATAAATATCAGTAAACCCACCAAGCAATCTAAGAACTAAAATATTCAAAACTTGAATTTATTTATTTGCCTATATCTTTTCCCAGCCTTTTACTTTCCTCCTTATAGAATAACAGAGCTACAATGCTCCTTAAAAGAAAAGTCAGCTTCACAGAAGGCAGAATGAGAATATCTAGCTTTTAAGTGAGAGTACTGTCATCATCTGGAGGTTGGAAAAATACTAATATTCTGTGAATGCACTATCCATTCAGTGATAACCCCATCATAATAATTGATATTGAATACTTCGTAAAGCTAGGTGTTAATATTTCTCAAATTAAAAATCTTTGTATGTTAAAATATATAAACTATATAAAGACTTATTTACAGAAAAGCTGCTTATAAATTAAAGCTGTATATATTATATATTAGTCTCTTATTTATATATAAACACAGTATCCATCTCATTTGATCGTAGCAAACTTTAAAATGTGTAGTAAATTCTTATAGAATAAGTATCTCAATGAAAATAATTTCTGATAAAAATATTAATCTATGCTGATTTTCTTTAAATTATACCACTGCACACATTAAAACAGTGTGGTGAACTAGTGAACTAATGTGATGAGTTCAAGTATGTGTGTATATTCTCAGACCAGCAAACTAGAGTATTAATTTCCAAAGTTTAGACTCTGTAGGAGAAGGTGAGGGTGGGATGATTTGAGAGAATAGCATTGAAAATTGTATATTACCATATGTGAAATAGATCACCAGTTCAAGTTCAATGCCTAAAACATGGCACTCAAAGCTGGTGCACTGGGACAACCCATAGGGATAAAATGAGATGTGTATAAGAGACAGTTAAAACAGTGTGGTGAACTAGTGAACTAATGTGATGAGTTCAAGTATGTGTGTATATTCTCAGACCAGCAAACTAGAGTATTAATTTCCAAAGCAGTTCCTAGAAATTGTATCACATTATTACATCCCAGTTATCTCCTTATAGAATTGATAACCTAAGACTTATTTCTGATCCCTTTTCCTTTTTTTACTCCATATATTGGCTTCTGGATTCATTTAAGGGACATTGTGGGTAAAATGGCACTGATTTTGCTAAATAGTCTTGCTAAAGTTTTCTGAAATCTTAAAAAGACACTGCTGTTTTTAAATCAGATTATAATGTTTGCCCACCTCCTGAGGAAACGAATTCTGAATACTTTTGCAAATTGAATTTTCAGTTTTGGTATGTCTTGTCTTAAAATCATAGTTTTGCCTAAAGTTCAACATCACCATTTTGTATTAATAGGGAGGTAGTAAGTCTGAAATATAGACCAACACTGACCAATAGGTTTCCTTTGTGGCTCAGCTGGTAAAGAATCCACCTGCTATGTAGGAGACAGGTTCGATCCCTGGGCTGGGAAGATCCGCTGGAGAAGGGAATGGGTTACCCACTCCAGTATTCTGGCCTGAATAATTCCATGAACTGTATAGTCCATGGGTTGCAAAGAGTTGGACACAACTGAGTGACTTTTTCTCTGATTGACCAATAGAAATTTCTTTGATGATGGAAATGTTTTTACATACCCCAAAACATGGGACTCTATAGCACTTAAAATGTGGTTAGTGTGATTGAGGCATTGAATTTTTAATTTATTTGAATATCTTAGATAGCAACATGTGGCTTATGGCTACTGTATTGGACATATCAAATGAAAGTGATAGTTGCTCACTTGTGTCTGACTTTTTGTGGCCTTATGGACTGTAGCCTGCCATGCCAGGCTCTTCTGTTCATAGTATTCTCTAGGCATGAGTACTGGAGTGGGTTGCCATTCCATTCCCCAGGGAATCTTCCCAACCCAGGGATGGAACCCAGGTCTCCTGCATGGCAGGCAGATTCTTTACCATCTGAACCATCAGGAAATATCAGATAAAAATTAATAAAAGGCTAATTGGTAGCTATGAAAGAAATGAGGTTATAATTATAAAGATACATCCTACTGGGCATGTTTGTCTGAGTTGATATGCATTTGTAATCATCATGATTTTTTTAATAAATAAATTTAGGTTAGTTTCTCATGTAAATAAAATAAAAATTGAAGATGTGTTTATTTTCTTCCTTTTAAATTTAATTTATTATTTTAATTGCAGGCTAATTTCTTTTAAATATTGTGGTGGTTTTTACCTTACATTGACATGAATCAGACACCAAGGGTGTACATGTGTCCCCCATGCCAAACCACTACCCCCTCCCTCCCCATTTTATCCCTATGGGTTGTCCCAGTGCACCAGCTTTGAGTGCCATGTTTTAGGCATTGAACTTGAACTGGTGATCTATTTCACATATGGTAATATACAATTTTCAATGCTATTCTCTCAAATCATCCCACCCTCACCTTCTCCTACAGAGTCTAAAAGTCTGTTCTATATATGTGTCTCTTTTGCTGTCTTGCTTATAAAGTCTTCCCTGGTGGCTCAGATTGTAGAGTCTGTCTATAATGTGGGAGACCTGGGTTCCATCCCTGGGTTGGGAAGATCTCCTGGAGATAGAAATGGCAACTCACTCCAGTATTCTTGCCTGGAAAATCCCATGGACGGAGGAGCTTAGTAGGCTACCATCCATGGGGTTGCAAAGAGTCAGACACAACTGAGCAACTCCACTTTCACTTTCATATACAGTCATCATTACCATCTTTCAAAATTTCATATATGTGCATTAATATACTGGATTGATGTTTTTCTATCTGAATTACTTCACTCTGTATGACAGGCTCCAGTTTCATCCACCTCATTTGAACTGATTCAAATGCGTTCTTTCTAATGACTAATATTCGATTGTGTACCACAGCTTTCTTATCGATTTGTCTGCTGACGGGCATCTAGGCTGCTTCCATGTATTAGCTATTGTAAACTGTTGTGATGAATATTGGGGTGCACGTGTCTCTTTCAATTCTGGTTTCCTCAGTGTGTATGCCTTGCAGTGGGACTGCTGGGTCGTAGAGCAGTGATATTTCCAGATTTTTAAGGAATCTCCACACTGTTCTCCATACAGGCTGTACTAGTTTACATCCCCGCCAACAGTGTAAGAGAGTTCCATTTTCTCCACAAACTCTCCCGCATTTATTGTTTGTAGACTTTGGATTGCAGCCATTCTGACTAGCTGAGATGGTACCTCATTGTGGTTTTGATTTGAATTTCTCTGATAATGAGTGATGTTGAGCATCTTTTCATGTTTCTTAGCCATCTGTGTGTCTTCTTTGGAGAAATGTCTGTTTAGTTCTTTGGCCCATTTTTTGATTGAGTCATTTATTTTTCAGGTATTGAGCTGCAGGAGCTGCTTGTATATTTTGGAGATTAATTTTTTATAATTTGCTGAATTTGCTATTATTTTCTCCCACTCTGAATGCTGTCTCCTCACTTTGCCTATCGTTTCGTTCATTGTGCAAAAGCTATTCAGTTTAATTAGGTCCCATTTGTAAAGTTTTGCCTTTATTTCCATTGCCCTGGGAGGTGTGTCATAGAGGATCTAGCTGTGATTTATGTCAGCGAGTGCTCTGCCTATATTTTCCTCTAGGAGTTTTGTAGTTTCTGGTCTTACATTTATATTTTTAATCCATTTTGAGTTTACTTTTGTGTATGGTGTTATAAAGTGTTCTAGTTTCATTCTTTTACAGGTGGTTGACCAGTTTTCTGTGAAAAGAAGAGAAGCAAAAAGCAAATGAGAAAGGGAAAGATATAAGCATCTGAATGCAGAGTTCCAAAGAATAGCAAGAAGAGATAAGAAAGCCTTCTTCAGCGATCAATGCAAAGAAATAGAGGAAAACAACAGAATGGGAAGGACTAGAGATCACTTCAAGAAAATTAGAGATATCCAGGGAACATTTCATGAAAAGATGGGCTCGATAAAGGACAGAAATGGTCTGGACCTAACAGAAGCAGAAGATATTAAAAAGAGGTGGCAAGAATACACAGGAGAACTGTACAGAAAAGATCTTCATGACCAAGATAATCATGATGGTGTGATCACTCACCTAGAGCCAGACATCCTGGAATGTGAAGTCAAGTGGGCCTTAGAAAGCATCACTAGGAGCAAAGCTAGTGGATGTGATGGAATTCCAGTTGAGCTATTTCAAATTCTGAAAGATGATGCTGTGAAAGTGCTAAAATCAATATGCCAGAAATTTGGAAAACTCAGCAGGGGCCACAGGACTGGAAAAAGGGCAGTTTTTATTCCAATCCCAAAAAAATGCAATGCCAAAGAATGCTCAAACTACCACACAATTGCACTCATCTCACACGCTAGTAAACTAATGCTCAAAATTATCCAAGCCAGGCTTTAGCAGTACACAAACCATGAACTTCCAGATGTTCAAGCTGGTTTTAGAAAAGGCAGAGGAACCAGAGATCAAATTGCCAACATCCGCTGGATCATGGAAAAAGCAAGAGAGTTCCAGAAAAACATCTATTTCTG
>SJYX01003401.1:24266-43000 GCA_006410675.1 Oreotragus oreotragus
AACCTCATTCCATAGTTCATCAGGCACTCTATCTATCAGATCTAGGCCCTTAAATCTATTTCTCACTTCCACTGTATAATCATAAGGGATTTGATTTAGGTCATACCTGAATGGTCTAGCGGTTTTCCCTACTTTCTTCAATTTAAGTCTGAATTTGGTAATAAGGAGTTCATGATCTGAGCCACAGTCAGCTCCTGGTCTTGTTTTTGTTGACTGTATAGAGCTTCTCCATCTTTGGCTGCAAAGAATATAATCAATCTGATTTCGGTGTTGACCATCTGGTGATATCCATGTGTAGAGTCTTCTCTTGTGTTGCTGGAAGAGGGTGTTTGCTATGACCAGTGCATTTTCTTGGCAAAACTCTTATTAGTCTTTGCCCTGCTTCATTCCACATTCCAAAGCCACATTTGCCTGTTACTCCAGGTGTTTCTTGACTTCCTACTTTTGCATTCCAGTCCCCTAGAATGAAAAGGACATCTTTTTTGGGTGTTAGTTCTAAAAGGTCTTGTAGGTCTTCATAAAACCGTTCAACTTCAGCTTCTTCAGCATTACTGGTTGGGGCATAGACTTGGATAACTGTGATATTGAATGGTTTGCCTTGGAAACGAACAGAGATCATTCTGTCATTTCTGAGATTGCATCCAAGTACTGCATTTCGGACTCTTTTGTTGACCATGATGGCTACTCCATTTCTTCTGAGGGATTCCTGCCCGCAGTAGTAGATATAATGGTCATCTGAGTTAAATTCACCCATTTCAGTCCATTTTAGTTCACTGATTCCTAGAATGTCGACGTTCACCCTTGCCATCTCTTGTTTGACCACTTCCAATTTGCCTTGATTCATGGACCTGACATTCCAGGTTCCTATGCAGTATTGTTCTTTACAGCATCGGATCTTGCTTCTATCACCAGTCACATGCACAACTGGGTATTGTTTTTGCTTTGGCTCCATCCCTTCATTTTAGAGAAAGAATTTTCACAGTTATTTGTAACTCCAATTTATCCATCAGGAGCACCATAACATCAGAAACAGATCTTTTGTTTGACTCCTAGGCAATTTCACATCTGTTTCACTTTAACACCTTCTCTGGCTCACAAGGATCTTTTGGACTCCTAAAGATTCCTGATTCCTTCTTTACCCTGACAAATCTTGTTTTCACATTCTCTAGAAACACTTCCCTGTGATTGTTTCTGGATTGGACAGCCCTATTAGAGTCAGATCTAAAGTCTCAATTTCTTCTAAAAAAAATAGCACCACGTAAAAATAGACAAAAAATATGTAAACTTACCCATTCAGGATTATCTGGGTGGGTATTACATGGTCAGAACTCTTAGTTGGAATGCAAAATAAGTAGAAGACACTGGTCTTGACCTCAGAAAGCTTCTAGTGTAGTTGGGTAAACAAGACATCACATATGTGAACTAAATAGGAATCGTAGAAACAATGAATGATTCAAGGTACAAAAAGTACCTAAAACAGAGGAAAGCAGTGAAAGTAGGCCTTGAAGCTAGGTTGGGGATGTGTTGGCGAGGAGCTGAGCGGGAATTCCAGACCGAAACTGGATAAGCAAAATGTCACACGTCTGAGAGTGGTGGAAAACGTGCCCGTTTGGCTGAATCACATGGCTTAGTTGTGTAAAACTTTAACTCAAGTTGGTTAAAGTGGATTGTATTTTCTGGTATGTCAAAGGGGATGATGACAGTTGTGAGGAGTAACAACTATGTCATTTATTTTCATTGTAATTGCTTTGGGTTTTCACTGTCACCAACAGGGACCTGTCGAGCAATATGATATCGGAGCTGCCACCCCACGTTTTCAAAGACCTGAAGTGTCTACAGAAACTGTAAGTTCTTCTTCCCACCCCCGTCATCAGAGTTAAATGGCAACATCTTGAGTCTCCAAAATAATAACATCCTGATGCTTCTTTCCTCCTCCCTTCTAATGGTACAAAAGGAATCTGTCGTCCAATCCTCTTTTGTATCTCCACAAGAGCCAGTTTGGAAGTCTTAAACAACTTCAGTCTTTGTAAGTGAAACGTAACAGTATGTTGATTGTGATGTTAGTGGGTTGCTTTACTCAGAACCACATTTATTTATAAATGAGTGTTTGGCACACAGGAGGGCTTTTACTGTGAGCATGCATTCTCAGACAGTTATGAATATCGTGGTTATTGAATGACAAACAGAATCTCATTTTTTACCATTCAGTGTATAAAGACCATTTCTGGGTTTGAAGCTACATATAGCTCCTTCCTGAAAACAGGATTCTCATGGAAAAATCTCATCTTATGGTTCTCACAAAAATTTAAATTTGCAATAGTTTCATCACTAAGTAGTTGGTTAAAAAAAATTTTTTTGAAGACTTCTCTACTTTTTCCTTTTCTTCTTTCTTACAACAGTCTACTTGATATCAATCTGCAGAGCATGCTTTTTATTTTCAAACAGTAAATAAAAAGTTACTCCACAAATATGAACCTTCAGACAGTTAATACTGTTTAGTGTTTTACAATTTCAAATGTACTAGATTTCAAATGGTGCCAAGAACTCTGTCAGTTAGTCTTAAAACCTCAACAATTCCTTTCCCATAAGCAGCCATTGTTGATGAAAGCTTTTCTTTGTCCCCCACAAAGGACATGCTACCTTACCTGATCTCAGCCAAAAGCTTTTTTTCATTTAATTCCAAAAACCAATCCTTAATACCACTTTTTATTCTTACTAAATAGTTTTCTATTAGAAATTAATACAAGATTTAGATTCTCTCAGTAGGTATTAATGAACATCCAGTGATGAAAAAGTCTTGGTTCCTGCTCTAAAGAAACTAGAATATTAAACATATATATGTGTATATATATATATAGGAAGCATATGCATATATATATATATGTATATGTGTGTGTGTGTTTATATATATATATAAATATATGTAAAGAATCCTCCTGCAATGGACCTGAGTTCGATCCCTGGGTTGGGAACATTCCCTGGAGAAGGAAATATCTACCCACTCCAATATTCTTGCCTAGAGAATTCCACAGACAGAGGAGCCTGGTGGGCTATAGTCCACGAGGTTGCAAAGAGTCAGACACAATCAAGCAACTAACATGATGATAATATATATATGTATATATATTATATATGTATATATTATATATATATTATATACATATATAATATATATATAATACATTGTTCTTAAATATAAGAAAAAGACCTGAGGAAGTGGACCAAACGATCTTCCCTTCACTCACCACATACTGAATTCTAAAAACCAAAATATCATTACACATCCTGCCTTTCTGAAAGATAATTCAAAGTAGTAACTATTTACTCCATATGTCTCTTTCTTCTTTTCTTTTCTTTCTTTATTGCTTCATTTCCTATTCTCTAAAGATTCATTTACATATTTATTTTACAAACATTTATTGGCCAACTTAATCATAGCGCTGTCTTGGGTACTCGGTATACAGTAGCCTCTGCTGCTTTGAAAACTACAGGCCATTCACCAAATAATCACATAACCCATGTAATAGTGAAGCTATTATGATAAGTCCAAAAGAAAGCTAGAGATCAAAAGAAAGAAAAGAGAGAAAAATTCTTTAAAAAGGACTCCAGAGTTTTATGTAGGAGGGGCCCTGATCAGTAGTAATAGTTGTTCCCCAGTAGTAATAGTTGTTTCTGACCATCAAAGTCCTCTATAAAAGACTCAGTGAGCAATGGACAACTTGGAACCTTGTCAAGAAATCCTTATTCTGATTTGCCCAAAAGAAACTGAATGAGAATCACCCATTTTTCAAAATAAGCCTTAAAAGGAATAGGTTTCTGTCTTCCTAGATTATCTTCTTTCTACCTACATTTCCTGAGAACACGAAGACTCCTCTAAATCATGTCATCCTAAAGAGTCTTCAAAGAATCCACATTTAAAGAAGCTTCTGGATAAATGAGTGTTGGGGGTTACCACTGGAGCCCCCTGAGGACGTTTTATGGGGCTGGAGGAGTGAAAGGAATTATGTTTCCTACTTGGTCTGAGAAAGCAATTGCCCTGAATCAGAGTTCCTCTTACCACTCCCATGGTTTTCCACCCTGAAGACACATAGGCCAGGAGGAAATGACCCTATTTAAATCTGGGTTCTGACAAAATTCACTTTGATAATGTTCTCAGGTTGAAAATATCAGCCCCTATCTGAAACCCTGTAACTCATATTGTTTGGTTTATGAGATCAAGCTACAGAGCCAATTTCACAATCAGACAAATCACAGCTGCTATTTTTACATCAAAAAAAACGAATGAAAGTGTTTTATTAGAAGGTAGTTCTGCATGTGAAAGTGACAAAATCAACTCCAAGTTATGGGAGGCATAAATAGAAATGGCAATTTTCTAAGATGGTTTATTGTAAAATTTTCATCCTAATTTGAATTGATAACAGAAGATTTTTGAAGCATGGTTTTTAAGATCAACAAAGCAAACAATGATTAAAAAGTTAAACCCTAAAATCATGAAACCTATTGTGCCTATTTTTCAGAGACCTGGAAAGAATAGAGATTCCGAATATAAACACATGGATGTTTCAACCCATGAAGAATCTTTCCTACATGTATGTATGTATGAAAGAACAGAGAAGAAAATATGGTGAAATGTAACAGATGCTCTAGCGTAAACTGTCTAATGTATCACTGCAATGTGTTTTTATGCAAGAAAAAGTCTTTTTTATTGAGAACTTTTTAATTTTGTCACCTTTGGTCCCTGTTCAAATAGAGTTCAATATTATGATGTGCCGACATGAATGACACTTCTCTCTGGAAACACGCTGTTTATCCAATTGAGGCCCAATAAGAGATCAGGGTACCAGAATGCCACATATTACACAAGATGAAGTCACTGGCTAATGGTACTCAAGAGACCTGGAAACATTAATTCACCTCACATGAGTGAGCAGTCGGCCACTCTAAGATTTGAGCCCTTAGGAAGAAAGATGCTATATAAATTCCAGGTGTTGTTTCTGTTACTGAGTGCACTGCAAAATGGAGGTAATTTATCTTTATAGTAGTTTTTGATAAGTCACGTTAATATATTTGGCTAAAGTGCACTGTGTAAGTTGTGTTAACATATGTGTATATGACATGATCATTTCTTTATCAACTGTGTAACCTATATGTTCTGATTTCAAAAATTAACCATTGTCATCCACAACAATAGGGAGGATTCGATGTAAGATATCAAGTTGGGTGCAGCAAGTGGCTGAAATGGTTAGTGTGAAGGTGCACTTTGGGGAGAATATTTTGTTTATGTTTATGCAGCAGGACTGATTACCCAAAGACAAGCATTTGATGTACATCCAAATGGTTTTCAAAACTTCTCCTCCTGTGGTTCCAGTAGAAAAATATTTAATGAGGCTAGCGTTTCCTTGTTGTGGGCAGAATGTGAGGTCCTCTTAGAACAGAGAAATTCAATCTTTGTAGAACTTGATGGAGAAGCAGCTGCTTTAAATGTGAACCTCGGTTGAGGTCAAGAAGGACCCAAAAATTAACAGAAAGTGTGTCAGTGTGGTTCCTTCCCTGTGACCTAGTTCACTAAGTGACCTAGTGATTCTCCTTTCATCTTCCCTGTCCATCGTTTATTGAAATACCTCCACCTGCCCACCTGCCCTGGTCACAGTGGGCGGAGAGGCTGGACCACTGCTGTTTGAGGACAGGGGTAGCTGACACACCCAGCAGTAAACCATTCATCTGCTTGTCTAACAAGTGTGTGTGTCTAGGGCCTCCCTCAGGCCAGGGGGAACAGAGGGATCAGCAAGAGAGAGAAGAATCTGCCCCATGGAGCTTCCATGGAGCTTCGGGAGCTGGAAAGTAAACTAGGAAACAAATGATGAGGAAATGCTGGGAAGGAAAGTACTGCGAGTTCAAGGGGTGAAGGAAGGGAATGTGGATGGCTCACCCAGAAGTCAGAGACATGACAATCAAGCAGCCCTGAGTGGAGGGAGGCAGTTCTGGGGGGAGGTTCTTGCAGGCAGAGCGAAAAGCAAAAGCAGCTCACTGAGAAGGTGAACCTGCTTGTTTGAGGGTCAGAAGAAAGCCCATGTGTCTGGGTGGAGGGAACATGGTCGGAAGCGGTGAAATGATCAGGGTAGCCAGGGATCCGATCACGGGAGGCCTGGAAGCCAGGCAAAGTGAAGCTTTCTTTAACATGCTAGTTTAGCAAAACTGAATGACCAAATGAAAAAAAAAAAAAAAAAGAAAAAGATTAGATGAGAAAGGAACTGAAAGAGATGGTAAATGAATACAAAAATAGGACGAGTTTTATGGGAGAAAATCCTAAAAATAACATGTTTGGAGAATGACTTTAGATCCAATTGACCTCCCCAGTTTAAACCCTTGAAGACTGCACACACTTAGATCATAAATACACCAATCACAGTCGAGCCTGTATTTTCCTCTCGAAATAGTTTAAGTCCTTCCAGGCCCTGATCAGGAATCTGTGTAGCTGCTTCTCCTCCTCGTTGCCATGAGACTGAATTTTCCTAGTCTCATGGACCCTCCCTTCCTGCCCCTACCAGGGAAAAGAAGGCTAGTTTAAGGGAATAGACTTAAAAGTAAGTACAAGACAGGAATGTTTTTAGTAAGAATCAACATCCCAAACCCAAGCCCCTGAAAGTTTGTTAAATATCAGTTTCACAATGGCCATCAGCTTCTTATAACACCCCCAGAGAACCACCCAATGTGACAAGGAAAATTAGAGCCCTGGAGACTTCCCATTCTCACGTCCCTGCCACAGATCCCCGTGTTCTTTAGGCTCTTCACCTTAAAGGAAGAAGACTGCCTAGCGTAAAGTAATACTGAATGAAGAACTCTATCCTTCCATAATCACTACTAAACAAAAGTAACCAAGCCTAGTGAAGCCGCACGCCTTCCACAGCTGCAGCCCCAAATAGGACTGCACCCGTTGTCTCTGTGTCATTGCTGTCCAGTGACTCTTTTTTCCCTTTGACTTTAGTTATTTCAAAAACTTTCGATACTGCTCCTATGCTCCCCATGTCCGAATATGTATGCCCTTGACTGACGGCATTTCTTCATTTGAGGACCTCTTGGCTAACAATATCCTCAGAGTATTTGTCTGGGTTATAGCTTTCATAACCTGCTTTGGAAATCTTTTTGTCATCGGCATGAGATCTTTCATTAAAGCTGAAAACACGACTCACGCTACGTCCATCAAAATCCTTTGCTGTAAGTATATTTCCCGTGTAGATGGATTAAGGGTATCTTCAGTGTGCTGTGCTCTAGATTATATCAGCTTTCAGCAAGTGGCATTTAATATGAGTTACATATTCTGGGAGATTTTTTTTAAGTATGAAAGTCCTCGGGGAAGGCAATGGCACCCCACCCCAGTACTCTTGCCTGGAAAATCCCATGGACGGAGTAGCCTGGTGGGCTGCAGTCCATGGGGTCGCTAACAGTCGGACAGACTGAGCGACTTCACTTTCACTTTTCTCTTTCATGCATTGGAGAAGGGAATGGCAACCCACTCCAGTATTCTTGCCTGGAGAATCCCAGGGATGGGGGAGCCTGGTGGGCTGCCGTCTATGGGGTCACACAGAGTCGGACACGACTGAAGTGACTTAGCAGCAGCAGCAGCATGAAAGTCCTATTGTTCTCTTTGGTTACTCTGTTCTGGATTGCATGAGTCTGCAGTGATTTATGTCTTGGAAATGAAGTAACAGGGAGTCAATGAGTCAAGGGATGGATTATAGAAGGACCGGTTACAAAACTATGGTTTGCTTAACCTTTAGTCGTAGTAACATCCATGTTTCTCAAGCCCAGAAAATTACTCCCTTTATTAAATATGTAAGATATTTTTTTACTGTTTAAAACCTAGATTCCCTACATGACCCTATGGACTGTAGCCCACCAGCCTCCTCTGTCCATAGGAGTCTCAATGCAAGAATACTGGAGTGGATTGCCATACCCTCCTCCAGGGAATCTTCCCAACCCAGGGATCGAACCCTGTGTCTCTTATGTATCCTGTATTGGCAGGCGGGGTCTTTACCGCTAGCGCCACCCGGGAAGCCCAGGCTCCCCACAACCCTAATTATCTCCCTACCACCGCTTTTTCAAAATTATAAAGATTCAGTGTAGTACTTCAGAAATAGTACACCTTTTGAAGTCTGTTGACTCCTAAGTACTGTTGTGAGTGTTTACGTTAGTTCATTTAGTACAGTATAAAGGAAGCAGATCTAACCAGAAAACGAAGACAGAGATGCTGGAACTACTAAAACACATTCTATGATTCTTCGACAGGTGCGGACTGCCTGATGGGTGTGTATTTGTTCTTCATCGGCCTTTGTGATCTAAAGTACCGTGGGCAGTATCAGAAGTACGCGCTTCTGTGGATGGAGAGCTTGCAGTGCCGCCTCCTGGGCTTCCTGGCCATGTTGTCCTCTGAGGTCTCTGTCCTCTTGCTCACGTACTTGACCCTGGAGAAGTTCCTGGCCGTTGTCTTTCCCTTCAGTAACATTCGTCCTGGAAAATGGCAGACCCTGGCTGTCCTCATCTGCATCTGGATTGTGGGGTTCTTAATAGCTGTGACTCCATTGTGGAAAGAGGATTATTTTGGAAACTTTTATGGAAAAAATGGAGTATGTTTCCCACTTTATTATGACCAAACAGAAGATATTGGAAGCAAAGGGTATTCTCTTGGAATTTTCCTAGGTAACTTATTTCTCATTTCCTGGACAAACATCATTTTGATAGAAATACCACAAATTTCAGTAAAGCCATATTTGTCCGTTTCAGAAAGTAAGCAAATATAGTTAAGACTGTCTCCTTTTTTTAAAGAAATTTCTTGCTGCATATTTATAAGCGTTTTTATTAAATTTGTATTAAGAGATTTAGTATGAAAAACAAAAACATACTGTCAGGATCTCCAAATGATCTTTTTTATTATCTGTGAGACCCTTTGATTTTATGTTCATACGCAGTGACAATGATCTGGAGGAATTCCAGTTCACTGCCATGTCCTGTGACCCTTCCAAGTTATTTGAACTCATTTTTTCACAGTCTAGATATGAGCCAAATAAATAATAATAACAAAATTCTTGAAATTCATAGCAGAAGATTATTTGAGTGGAAATGCCAGAAAGGTTTATTGCCTTTCATAAATGCAGCTCTAGAGTCAGCAACAGAAGGGTGCTTTTCCATTTCCTTCAGTTCAGTTCAGTTCAGTTCAGTCGCTCAGTCGTGTCCGACTCTTTGCGACCCCATGAATCACAGCACGCCAGGCCTCCCTGTTCATCACCATCTCCCGGAGTTCACTCAGACTCACGTCTATGGAGTCCGTGATGCCATCCAGCCATCTCATCCTCGGTCGTCCCCTTCTCCTCCTGCCCCACAGTCCATTTCCTTAATTCTCCCTAATTTGTTAGAAAAGAAAACCCAACCTTTTCTATTACAAGTGAACGAGAAGTTTAGCCCCTAAAGATTAAAAAAAGGCTTTATGTTGTCTAATAGATATCTCTCTTGCTTAACACTGAGGCCATCTCTGTGTTCTTTAACCAGGGCTGTATCATCAATTCAGATCCCCCTTCACATCTGGCCCTCTCAGCTCTGTCATCCTTTCTTTTTCATCAAATGTTTTTTCTTCAAAATATGCCTCTGACTTCTCTTTCTTTCAGTCTCTACTTACGGCTGTCACCTTTCTTTAAGGGCTTATGACCTTCACCCTGAATTATTACGTTAGTCCTTACTGGTGTTTTGGCCTCTGGGGACTTTGCTCTCCTGTTTATCTGTTCACCACCTGAGTGTCCAAAGGACTGAGTATCCTCCGCTTGGAGACCTTCAGGAACCCCCTACAACCAGGGTTAAGTTTAAATTAGTCACTTAAGAGCCCATCACAAAAGTCCCAGCTATTCTAGGCCTGTTCCTTCTCCCTCTGAAAAAGAAAACACTTTATTTGCACCATTTTAATAACACTCCTCACATACAACCCTATGTAGTAGTCGGGCTTGCACGGCTATATCATGTCTGCAGTATTGTAAGCCGTTCCCAGTACAGGCGCGCTTCATGGAAAACTTCCCTCCTGACACACGCATAGCCACACACACACGCACGCACACACTAACTACCTTATATTCATTGATTTTAAAAAGATTTATTGAGCACCTACTATAGGCCAGACACTGTTCTGGGTACTGGCGATCAAACAGATTGGTCCCCACAGACCTGCAGCCAGCAAGGAGGATGAAGACAAGTAAACACGTCCTTGTGTCACCAGCTGACAGAAGTCAGGAAGGAGGAGTGCAGAATGTCCTAGGAGCCCAAGATCTGAGGACCGGGGAAGGCGTCCCAGGAAAAAGTAGCCCAAACGGAAGCCCGAAGCATGAGGATACACGGGCCAAGTAAAGGCAGACATTGTGTTCCAGGAGTGAGAGACCCGCAGCCAGGGAACAGGCCCAGATAAAGGGCAAAATAAGTTTGTGTGGCTGGATCTTGTGATGGAGGTGTGGGGTAGTTGACAGGGCTTAGCACACACACACACTAACACACACACACACACACACACACACACACACACACACACACACACACACACAAATATCATCTGCATTTACACAGCTTATTTGTGAGACATGGAGACTTAAAGGCCCATACTTTTGCTTAAAAATAAGAATATATAGTTTAAAAATAATTTTTTAATATTAGAATATGTTTAGATTTAGAGAAAAGTTGCAAAGACAGTACCATTTCCCGTATTCCAGACATTCCTCACCAGATTCCACTGTTGTTAACATCTCACATTCCTATGGTGTTTCCAGAACATACATTTCTGAACCTTTCTATAGGTCTGTTTTCAGGATTTGTTCCAGAGAAGCATCTTTAACAGTCATTTTTTAAAAATTATTCTTAACTTTCTGACAGTAGACCTAAAATCAACCAATTTTGTGAAATCCAGTTGTATGGCTTTGTAATGAGTTTCCATGCGAAATGTTTTGGATTAAAAACAATGAAACACCATGAATTTATAGTATTTTTCCCTAGACTTTACTAGTCTTACATACAATCTACTCAGGTGGACGTTTTAAAACAACTTTGAAATTATATGGATATTTTACATTCACTGTAAAGAATAAGATGAGCACTCAGGATTTTTACGGTAGCAAGAATATAACAAAGTAACCGAAAAGTCACTATTATGGGATAAGTGACTCTAAGGCAGTAATCCAGGTAGTTGAATTTTTAGTTTTTCTCTTACTCTTCTTTTTTCTAAAACAGTCTAAAGAATTCTGAATTTTGGTTTTGATTACTATGGACAATCTGAAGGAAAATAAAGATTTTTTTGTCCTAGGTATTATTTTTATTTAAGACCAATAAACATGAGAAATAATGCTTCTGATGCAATTATCTTCTTGATATCCCAAGGTTATCTTAATCATATTTATAAGATAAAGAAATAGGGCTTATTGATTTTTTGATATGTACATGTGATTACAGTAATCCCTTAAGGTTTGAATTTGCAGAGAGATAAAAAATTAAAGAGTCTTTTTCCTGCTTTAAAAAAGCTACAGATTACCTCATGATATACCTAGATCTGAATTTCAAAGTCTATAATTCTTGGTAATGTGTTTATGTATTTAAAATATCTTTTTGATCTGGCAAACCCAATGCCTTTATTCCAGTTTATGTCTGTTGAGCTCAGAGTTTTACCTGATTACCATTCAGCTGATACAAAGAATGCTTCTTGGAAAAGGCACTGTACCAAACATCTAAGGAATGCAGTATTTCTACTGTTGATGTATACACCTGCGATGTTAAAAGGTGTGCTTTTCCCAACAGGTGTGAATTTGCTGGCTTTCCTCATCATTGTGTTTTCCTATACTGTCATGTTCTGTTCCATTCAAAAAACTGCCCTGCAGACTTCAGAAGTGAGGAGTCACATGGGAAGAGAGGTGGCGGTTGCAAACCGTTTCTTTTTTATAGTGTTCTCTTACGCCATCTGCTGGATTCCTGTATTTGTAATTAAAATTCTTTCCCTCTCCCGGGTGGAAATACCAGGTCAGTCCCTTCTATGATTCCCAAGCACGTTGTGTCTTCTTTCATTCTCTGTTTGACGAGGCCAGAATACAGGGTCTTACGTGTAGTAAATTCTCCAGAAATACCTGCAGCTTGAGTTATGATTTCCTCAGTGTTTATACATGCATATATATACACACATATAAATAAAATAGATTATGTTTCATATATTTTATATAAATAAATATGTGTGTATATATATGATTTTATTTACGTTTTCCTGTTCTGGGCCTTCCTTGCTGTGCGGGCTTTTCTCCGGTCGTGGAGCGCGGGCTTCTCATTGCAATGGCTTCTCCTGTTCTCTCATTGCAATGGCTCTAGGGCCTGTGGGCTCAGCAGTTGCAGTCCGTGGGCTCCAGAGCACAGGCTCAACAGCTCTGTGCACAGACCTAGCTGCTCTGCAGCATGTGGGATCTTTCCAGACCAGAAATTGAACCCAAGTCTCCTGCATTGGCGGGCGGATTCTTTAGCACTGAACCACCGGGGAAGCCCTCCTCAGTGTTTTACAATCAGTATTTTAAGATAGGAATTGGATAATGGTGTAGCCCTGACTAGAATAATAAAAACACAGGAGATAGAGAAAAACTAAATCTTAGTGCCTCCCTTCCACCTGAGCTAGATAGTGGTGCTTCACCAAGGGTACAGAAAACAGAACAAAATATTTATGCCCAGCTTCCAGCCCGCCTCTGAATTCAGTCCCTAGGGACCAAGGCCTCGGTATGGGTATTTTAGAAAAGATCCCCCTGTGATTCTGAGGTGCACCCCCTGGTTAAGAACCACCAGCCTGCTTCATGGCCCTGGCCCTGTGGTTGTCACACTGGGCCTGTGGAGGCTAAGTAACAAGTGTGTGTGTGTGCACGCTTAGTCGCTGTCATGTCCAACTCTTGCAGCCACATAGACTATAGCCTCCCAGGCTCCTCTGTCCACGGGACTCTCCAGGCAAGAATACTGGAGGAGCTTGCCGTTTCCTTCTCCAGGGGATCTTCCCGACCCAGGAATCAAATCCAGGTCTCCTGCACTGCAGGCAGACTCTCTAAGTAAAAAAACTCCTGCAACTATTTATGTCCCTCTGCCTTGTCAGACGTCTCACAAATGCCACACAACATCCACCACATGCCTTTAACCTATCAGCTTAGTCTCACGACAAGGTTTTCTGATAGTAGGGGTTGTGGTAGTTCATTAGTAGCTAAGTTCTATCTGAGTCTTTTGGGATCCTATGGTAGGGTAAGTAGCCCGTCAGGCTCCTCTCTCCATGGGATTTCCCAGGCAAGAATACTGGAGTGGGTTGCCTTTCCCTTCTCCAGGGGAGCCTCCCAACCCAGGGATGGAACCTGCATCTCCTGCTTTGCAGGCAGATTCTTTACCACTGAGCCACCAGGGAAGCCTGATAGCAGGGGTATAATCGTCATTCTTGGAGAAAGTCTAAGACATTTCAGACCATGATAGGGAACCAGATCAGGAAGAAATCACCATGAAACATTATTGGGCAACACGTTAGTCTTTCTCTACAGTTTATAGCTCAGCAGTTTGAGGTTTGTCTCGAACGCCACAGTGGAACCAGGAGAGAAGTCTTTACTACACTTGACTAAGCCTCTCCTTCCTTGCCCAACTTCCCATGGTGTTGGGAAGACCTAAACCCACCCCGTCCCCACCCTCCAAGAACTGTGGGGTCTTCTCCACCATGGCAGGCAGCCAATAGTACCTGGGCTCAGCCACAACGGTAAGCCGGCTTCAGCCCTCCCATCTCAGTCCTGAGATGATGTCAACCTTACATCATCGAGTGACCCTGAGACTAACGGGACATCTTATTCCTGATCACAGCTTCCTTTAAGGACTCAATAGACAAAAAAAACAACTGTTTTTCTTCCATCACATACTGTTTGTATCTAATTTTTTAAAAATTAAGGACAAGTAATATATAGTAATATAAAACTTCATTGAATCAGTCTAAGATATACTAAATACAAATGTTTTTCTTTCATATTCTTTCCAGTTAAAAAGAAATAAGGAAAAGAAAGAGAAGACGGGATGAAAAGAGGAGAGGCAAACATAGAAAAAGGAGAAGGGAGAAGTCAAAGGGAAGGAGGAAGGGGCAGATAAGTAGTCAGAGAAGAGATGGAAAGCAAAGCAGAAGAAGAACAGAAAGGATGTAGGGAGGAGCGGGACTAAGAGAAGAGCAAGCAACAGTGTGTGAAGGATAAGAAAACTGCGGGATGGGGAAGCAAGGGGTTGCAGTCACAAAGGAGTGGGAGAGGGAAAGGAAGGATGCTGGTCCCCCAAGATGACAGTTCCCTGACTCTGAAGATAGGGGAGGAGGCGGCAGAATGTGGTGGGTCTGGAGAACCACAGGGCTTAGTGCTGAAAAGGGACGTCCGCAGAGCCGGCCCAGCTCCCGGACATCAGTCATGTAAGTTATCATCAGCCCCTTTCACAGATAAGGCAGTTGAGGTCTGGGGAGCTTAGTCGATTTGCCCACAGTCTCAGAGCTAAGAAGTGTGCAAGCCTAGAATCAGGCTTTTTTTGAGGAGGAAAACACATTTCATCCTAACCAAGTAAATGATGTAGTCAGCCCATCATACCTCTGCATTCCAAATCCATGGTTCAACCAACCGCACATCAAAAGTATTGGGGGAAAATTTTCCAGAAATTTCCAAAGAACAAAACTTGAATTTTCCTTGGGCTAGCAAACATTTGCATAGTATTTACATTGTATTTATAACTCTTTACATGCAAGTACATTGTATTAGGTATTATAAGTAATACAGAGATGATTTAAAGGATATGGGAGGATGTACATAAGTTACATGCAAACGCTATGCCATTTTTTATAAGGGAATTAAGAATCTGCTGATTTTGGTATATGTCCCACCATGGATATCAAGGGACAACTGAATTCAGAAAATGTTCTGTCATCCAAAATATCTCCTCCCTTTTTGTGAAACATTTCCCTTTTATTCTATTAGCCTTTGAAAGGCTTCACACAGAAGGAATTCACTGAGTTTGGAGATATGGTTTTTTTTTTTGCTCCTCAGATCTTCTGACTCCATTCTGAATATAATAGTGTAAGGCAGGAGGATCTTCAGGACTGAAATTTAGACCAATTTCAGATCTGACTCTAAACCAGAAGATTCCTGGACACTGTCCAATTAATTGCTCTATTTCCTATTTTTCTATAAGGAAAGGCAATAAAAACTAGAAAAGTACATATCAATTTATAGTTTATAAGGTGTTTTCACATAATGTTTCCTCCCATGTTGATTTACGACAAACTACACAGTAGTTACTGAAACTCCGAAGAGTTCATGTAGGACCTTGAATCCATAGCTCCTCTGCTCTCTGGCAAAGATTTTCCATAAGGTGAGAGAAGGCTTAGATGGAACAGGTAGCCCTCTCAAAAACAGCATTAACTATAGCATGTAACGTGTTTTGTGTGTATTAAATCTTCACCTTTTTTTCATGTTTCGTTTCCTTCTCCAGGCACAATCACCTCCTGGGTCGTCATTTTTTTCCTTCCAGTAAACAGTGCCTTGAACCCAATCCTCTACACTCTCACAACCAGCTTTTTCAAGGACAAGTTGAAACAGCTGCTGCACAAACATCAGAGAAAATCGATTTTCAAAACTAAAAAAAAAAGTGTGTCTACTTCCATCATGTGGACGGATGACTCCTCTGCACTTAAACCTGGGGCTTTGAACAAAATAAACCTGGAGGACAATATAGTGAAACCAGTTTCCTAGTCATGGTTTTGGAGCACTGGGCTTCAAATGGACTACCTGAAAAAACGCAGCGTTTGGAAGATGACGCCTGCAATGCTTTTCATCTTTACTGAGAGCAAAACTTGACTGCACCGGGAGCATAGTAGGAGGGTGTCAGGCATGACGTTCCGATGGCAGCCGTGGTGTCTACCAAGTGAGGACTATACCTGAGGGTCTCCTCACCCCAACACGCCTGCGATGCACTAATGGACTCATAACAGCAGGCTGATGGGCAGTGGGTCTCTATCTCGGCAGCCCGGCCAGCCTACCAGTGGATGCCCACCCCTTGGCCCTGCACAGTCGGCTCTTAAATTGAGTTGCACTGTCATTAAATAAAAACATTCATGACGTCTAATTCTAGCGTGGCCATAATCACATTAAGCCTAAATCGCTTTCCTTGCTTTTTCAACGTTCAATGAATCCATCAGCATCCTGCTGAAGTGATAGCAAAAGGACTTCCACATCAAGTCCTCCCTAAGGAGGCCAGTGGAGCGGCAGCTTTGAAAACAGAACTTTGCACAAGGTTCGAAGTCTAATATATGACCAGAGGGGCCTGCTGACTATTTACCTGGTACCATTCACCTTTTTGGCTTGTATGTGATGTCAGAAGAGCTGCGCTCTCTAAATATTTTTCTTAAGGTTGCCCACACCACAGAGGAAAATTGGGCATTACAACTGCCAAAAACTACATTTCCGTATGTTTTAAAATATAACTTCTCTAGAGCATCATCCCTATTGCTGGCAAGTTCTGCCTTCACAGAACACACAGATAAGTGTTAGGGGGATTAAGAATACTGGACTCGAATATATTCCCATTGTTTTTAACAGAAAAGCTAGTACGTTTTTTGGAAAATGAAAATCACTTGTGAAGGCCTGGACATGTTTTTGTACTGTAAGATTATATGTGAAAAAAAGAATCAGGTAAATAAAATTCTATTTTGCAATTGTCTGTGTATTATTTTAATTTCAACAAAGACCACATTCATGTGCTCAGTAGCTTCAGTCATGTCCAACACTATGGACTGTAGCCTGCCAGGCTTCTCTGTGAGATTTTCCTGGCAAGAATACTGGAGTGAGTTGCTGCGCCCTCCTCCAGGGGATCTTCCTGACCCAGGGATCGAATTTGTGTCTCCTGTGTCTATTGCACTGGCAGGCAAATTCTTTTCTGCTGAGCCACCAGGGAAGACCAGCAAAGACCATTGGTTTATTGACTATTAACCATTTTTTTCTGTGGTAGAGAATATAACTCAGAAACAAACAGATAACCTCAGTTAACAAGATGCTTTTTACATTTTTTTTCTTCCCCCCTTTTCCAAATCATGAAGCAGTAACTTAATTTCTTTATTTTTCACTTCCTTCAGGGTTCCCTTAACAAGATGAAATGTAATCAGCTGAGAACCCCAGACCACCTCCTGCTCCGTATTTATCTAGTAGCATCCAGGATGAAAGGAATCCCAGAATTAATGCATCACAACTGTTGTGGTAACATACTGTTATTATCTAATGTTGACTAAAACCATTACGTGAGTTCCTTTATTTTGACCATGTGAGATATTTCTTACATCAGTGAAATCTTTCCACATTTATTCTAGAAATAATTTCCCTACCCATCGACTAAGCTGCCCTTTTTTCTTAGTTTCAGATTTTCCTCCTCTTGTCTCCTCACTATGATTAGTCACTTTCCCATGTGCCTATTTTATTACACATCCTTTCCAGTCCTTGAACATCATATGATTTATTTCCTAATACATTTCCCAACATCAGAAGCATAAATAAGGAATAGACCCTGAGCCTTGGGTATTTCAATCTTAGCACAAATGTGTATCTCCCAGTTTCGCATTCCTGAAAGGCATCAGGCATGGGCCAGGAAGTGAGGCTCTGGGAGCTGTTTTTGAGTGTCTGCACTCTTGCTATGGAGCTTTGGACCTGAGGAGAAGCACAAGGGCAGACGCACCAGGGAAACTAGCAGCATATGTCAGAAAAAATGGAAGCTATTGATGCGTATCGGTCAGCAGCATGCCAACAAATAGTACAAAACTGAATTCTAATAGCTTAGTGATTTACAATCTTATTCTCTACTGAATATATAAACAGAAAACCATCAGAAACTATCAGAAAACCATCAGCTTTATTTGTGCTAGACATAACCTGGCTTTATTTTTTTCCCCCCAAGGGGAGGGGTTTTATTTTAATTTTTTTTACTTTACAATATTGCATTGTTTTTGCCATACATCAGCATGAATCCACCACGGGTGTACATGTGTTCCCCATCCTGAACCCCCCTCCCATCTCCCTCCCCATACCTTCCCCTTGAGTCATCCCAGTGCACCAGCCCCGACATCCTGTATCATACATCGAACCTGGATTGGCAATTTGTTTCACATATGATATTATACATATTTCAATGCCATTCTCCCAAATCATCCCACCCTCGCCCTCTCCCACAGAGTCCAAAAGACTGTTCTATACAGCTGTGTCTCTTTTACTGTCTTGCATACAGGGTTATTGTTGCCATCTTTCTAAATTCCATATATATGCATTAGTGTACTGTATTGGTGTTTTTCTTTGTGGCTTACTTCACTCTGTATAATAGGCTCCAGTTTCATCCACCTCATTAGAACTGATTCAAATGTATTCTTTTTAATGGCTGAGTAATACTCCATTGTGTATATGTACCACAGCTCTCTTATCCATTCATCTGCTGATGGATATCTAGGGTGCTTCCATGTCCTGGCTATTATAAACAGTGCTGTGATGAATACTGGGGTACACGTGTCTCTTTCAGTTCTGGTTTCCTTGGTGTGTATGCCCAGCAGTGGGATTGCTGGGTCATATGGCAGTTCTGTTTCCAGTTTTTTAAGGAATCTCCACACTGTTCTCCATAGTGGCTGTACTAGTTTGCATTCCCAACAGTGTAAGAGGGTT
>SJYX01003401.1:55054-84579 GCA_006410675.1 Oreotragus oreotragus
GATGCTTTTGAACTGTGGTGTTGGAGAAGACTCTTGAGAGTCCCTTGGACTGCAAGGAGATCCAACCAGTCCATTCTGAAGGAGATCAGCCCTGGGATTTCTTTGGAAGGAATGATGCTAAAGCTGAAACTCCAGTACTTTGGCCACCTCATGCGAAGAGTTGACTCACTGGAAAAGACTCTGATGCTGGGAGGGATTGGGGGCAGGAGGAGAAGGGGACGACAGAGGATGAGATGGCTGGATAGCATCACGGACTCGATGGATGTGAGTCTGAGTGAACTCCGGGAGATGGTGATGAATGGGGAGGCCTGGCGTGCTGCGATTCATGGGGTCGCAAAGAGTCGGACATGACTGAGTGACTGAACTGAACTGAACTGAACTGTGAGAGGATTCGGCTCCACAGGCACGATCCAGTGAAACTCATCCTGAAATGGAGACAGAGCTCTCTTTTTAAAGGACTGAGCTTTATGAGTTGCCATTATTAGCTTACAGTTCGAAAAGCACAGTTGTGGAAGAGAAAAAAAAAAGGCAAAACCTGAAAATTATATTTACATAATTAAGTGGAAAGGGTAATCTAACTAAAAGCTTAATCTGACTAAATAATCTAACTAAATGGCAGATTTCAATATTGTCCCCAATTATTTGCTCTCCTGTAAAGACTGCTTTGCCCACTGTTATATGATTTGGAGTGCCTCCTGTATATATTTTCAGGTTTCTTTTCCTTCTTTCTTCACACGAATATTTTCATATCATCATCGCAAAACTTATAAACATGAATTTGCTTTGGCCAGTAAAATGAGTGGAAGTGAGAATAAGACATCTTTGGGTGGAGGCTGCTGCTGCTGCTGCTGAGTCGCATCAGTTGTGTCCGACTCTGTGCGACCCCACAGACGGCAGCCCACCAGGCTTCCCTGTCCCTGGGATTCTCCAGGCAAGAACACTGGAGTGGGTTGCCATTTCCTTCTCCAATGCATGAAACTGGAAAGTCAAAGTGAAGTCGCTCAGTCGTGTCCGACTCTTTGTGACCCCATGGACTGCAGCCCACCAGGCTCCTCCGTCCATGGGATTTTCCAGGCAAGAGCACTGGAGTGGCTGCCACTGCCTTCTCCACGGGTGGAGGCTATAAGAGTGCTATTTCTACCCGTGTGCTTACTCTTTCCTTCTACCAGGAGGATGGCATGTCTCAGATCAAGTCTTGTCCTTCTGCCTGGGTTTTAGAACAGGTCACATGGAATCAGAGCTCTGGCCAAAAGCAAATGTTGACATGTAACGCAAGCAGGAAGTAAACTGAGAGTTAGGTTTGTGTGTTACTATAGACTGACCTAGCAAAGCTGACTACTGCAGTGCCTAGTCCATGAAAGGCGAGCCTCTGAAACAGAAGCGCTATGGCACCCCTCCCCCATGCATTTAGCCCCACTTCACGTAATTGAAGTAACTTCCATTAAGTTTAACGTACAGAAGAGAACAAATCTGAGACTGTTAGGTAAAATATTTGACTAAGGAACAGAGTACACTTTCTGTTTTCAGGGTTTAGTGAGAGTGAAAGTGATTGATAAAGTGACACAGTAACTTTACTTAATGTATTACAAGCCTAATTAGTGTTATCTTTAAATTTCCAGCCAGAGTAACTCATAAAGCCTGTTGCACTGAATCATCATTTGCAAATTAATGCCAGCAGCAATTTTCTTGCTATCAAAAGTTTCCTTGATATACTTATTTATTTTTTTAATGTATTTTATAGGCCAGCAGAGAAAACTTAAGCTGAAGACATCAAGTTGTGACAAAAAAGGTAAAGATTTCATTCCTGGGAGCCTGGAGTTGGTTAAAGCAGTGGGAGGTAGGAATCAGAGAAGACAGACACCATAGCTGGTGAATATGATTTTAAAGGAAGGAATTAAGCCTTTAGCATGAAATATCCTTCCTTAGCACCCCCATGTCTGCTTGTTAGAAGCTTCTTCATGTTTCATTGTGCATCTCAAATGCCTGTTTCTCACTCAAACTTCCCCTAATGCCATCAGCTGGAATTAATTTTGCCATTCCTCACATTTTCATATCCTATTGTGCCTCCACTGGAGGTGCACTAAATATACCCACCTTTCAGCCAGATGACAAAAGGCTAATTTAAATTTTCAGCCAAAGCCAAAGTTGCTCACAAATGTCACTATCAAAAAATAAATTTCTAGGATACACAAATAAACCTAAAAACTGATACCAAAATCTAACTTACTGTTTTAATATTATTTAAAGTATTAGTGCTTAAATAGTAAAGCTTAACATAGCATAGGAATAATAATTTCCAAGCTCTGTGAGCTGTAAGACTCATAGTCACTGGGGAGAGTCATATTTCAGCTGAGATGAGTAGATGAACAAGAGACAGGTCCTAAATGTAACTAAGTAAGAATTAAATTCTCGTTTTAAATTACATGTTCTAGGTACACCAAAGATTTCCACAAAGAATAGAGTTATGATATAATCTCTTCTTATCCTTCCTTGTATCATTACTTAAAGTTTTAAAAACATATATTGAATAAAAAAGATATACTTGTTGTTCCTAAGGTATCTAGCTAATGTAGTCCGTATTTGTAGTACCTGTCAACCTATTTCTCTACTTAACTGCTTGAAAGTTCTTAATAATTTTTGAGTTGATTTCTTTTTGATTGATGTTGAACACAAATTACTACAGATTTTAATTAGCCAATCAGCAATATAATTTAATATTGTGACAATATTGCAATTGATAGAACTGCAACAAATAGCAGAGATTTTTCACTAGATTAAATCTAGAATATCTGCCTATATCTAAAAATGAATATTCATAAAATAATAGCAAATCTAAATGACATATTTGTTCTTATCAGTGACACTGTTGACTGATTAGATATAAGAATAACATTTAAAAACATATAAACACAAATCATGACAAAGTTCAAGGATGACGGAAATAATAGTGAAGTAGGCATTTCAAAAGCTGAGGCCCAAAGCCCAGGACAAATAGCAGATTTTTAGCCAAATATCAGGACTCCTTGTCTAGTCACTTAAGCTAGAGTTAACTTTTAGGCAGGCACATTCTACTTTTTGCTCACAGTTAAGATTTTAGTCAACACTAAAGTCTTTATCCACACAGATGGTAATTAAGTCATATTTTTTCCATTCTATCTTTTGTAGTTGGTTTTTGGATTAAGAGTAGAAAACTGTACTGTTGTTTCTATTCAATTTTATCTGTTTAGATACAAGCATAGACTTTGGCCTGTCCAGATAGTTTTGAACCTGTCAAAGTATTCCTTGTCTATCCTGGAGCCCATGAGCTAAAGATTCAATCTAAATGTGAGACTTTCTCAAATGTCTCAATGAGATCTAAACATTGTATGTTCTTTTGACGGTACTCATGATTTCCTACCATTTATGTTACGTGAACCTACACTGCCTCTTTGGAGGAGGCAATGGCACCCCACTCCAGTACTCTTGCCTGGAAAATCCCATGGATGGAGGAGCCTGGTAGGCTGCAGTCCATGGGGTCGCTAGGAGTCAGACACTGCTGAGAGACTTCACTTTCACTTTTCACTTTCACGCATTGGAGAACGAAATGGCAACCCACTCCAGTGTTCTTGCCTGGAGAGTCCCAGGGACGGGGGAGCCTGGTGGGCTGCCGTCTATGGGGTCGCACAGAGCCGGACACGACTGAAGCGACTTAGCAGCAGCAGCAGCAGCATGCTGCCTCTTAGAGATCACTGCTTCACTTCTAAGTGCTTACAAACCACTAAAGTGGATAATACACTTTTCTAAAATGTTGCTCAGGACCAGTAAGTTCAGTGGTCCACAGTTTGGAGCTCTCCCATCTCTGCCCAGCTTCTACCTCTACCACCAAACCTTCTGAGTCATGCACTGATTCTCCTACAGCATGTCATTTCTTAGGTTGGTTGGGCCCAAAGTGTAGCCCGCCTCACTAAAGCACAGGTACACCTAGTTCCTGAGAAGGCCCTGTGACATGTGGGGCCCTTGCAGGATGCTGTGGGCATCTGATCGTGTTTCCTGACTGGCAGGACTGAGAAGTTAGTTGGAAGCAGGGCAGAGAGGGTGTTGGGGCACCACTTCCTACAGCCCCAGAGAAAGGTTGTATGATCAAACCAAGAGAAGGTGGTCCATAACAAAACCAAGCATAACATACAACTGTCCCAACATCAAGCAGTCACTCCTGAGGCCAGACTGCCAAATCCAAAGGAGAGCACCCAGAAAGCAGGGCAAAGGCAAGCGGGGTGAAACGTCAGGGGATTCACGAAAAGCTAAGTGAGGGGGTGGGTCAGGAGTAACTCCTGAGTCAGCTGTATCTTATTCATATTTGATTCATGGAGTGATGGGGGAGGGCCTATCTGACAGAAAAGGGATGCACGATGAAAACACAAAAACTGGTAAGAGTCAGTCCTTCTTAAGTTCCTAACACTGTCAGCATAAAAAGGAGAACTTTGTTGTTGTTAATATCCGTGGATACTTACTTAGATTAGAATTTTTCTAATCTCTAAGTGCCTTCTATATGCCAGGGACTGCTCTAAATGTTTACACGTGCATCCTCATGATAGCCCTAGTGGGAAGCTGGGTTGTGATTCTTATTTTAGAAGTGAAGAAACTGAGGGTGGGTAATTTGCAGAAACTCACACAACTAACAGAAGTCAGATTCTGATCCCAAAGTGCACACCTGTAATGCCTATTCATGACAGCCTCATAGACTGAATGAGAATTCTTCAAATAATTACTATACCTCCTTGACCATGAAAAGGTGTGAGACAGCAAATACAGAAACTCGACACAGGCCTTCTATGCTTCTTGGGCTTTGTCATCAGTCCAACTGACAAAGAGTTTGAGCACAGTTCCACAGGGCAGCAGAAAGAATAGGTTTTCCTGTTTTTCCAGGACAAGCCTTTACAATGTAACTTTATTATTTTTAGTGTTCCCTGTTTTGAATTCCAGCATACTTTACAAAGAAAGCAATTCCAAAGTTTATATTAAAAAATCAAGGTAAAACACTTAACCTCTTTGAGTTACCTGTGTCCTTGTTCCCATTTATTGTAACAAACGTGAACTGTTTAGCTGAATGTTGTGTGTGTGTGTTTTCATTTTGATAATAGCGTCTTTTTTCTCCTCTGGCTATTTCTGGTTGTCTGTCTACTTCTTATCTTCTTCATAATAGGGACACTCTAAGGTCCTTTCTAGCAAATGTACTTTTCTAATATGAGAACACGGTGCCAACCATTTATTTTAAAAAGATCAGATGTCTTAAAATTATCCAGATTAAATCAGTCCTTGCTTTCATTTTAAAAAAGTTTATTAATTCCTAGTGTTTACATTTTCACTTGGAAATTTCATTCCAGACACGAATACATTATTATCTTTAAAAGCAGGAGGATATTGATTAATTAAAACAGTATACATTTACCTTAGTGTCAGATCAGGCTGGCAAATTCCAAAGAGTCAAACACTGCATCTATTTATGCCACCTGGGATCGTTATTAATTATCATGGGAAAAGTTCTTCACGCTTCATACATTTTGGTTTTTCACACATTTCCCACAAAATGTTCAATTTCACATTTAAATGGCAAATTAGTCAATTCCCTAATGAATATAATCAATATCTACCTTTGATTGGAAAGTTTCAAAGTGAAAAACGAAACTATGTGCATTTTCCAATAACCACTTAGCCAAATAAATATTGCCATTATAAGTTTAAACAGCTTACAAAGTATTATTTCCTTTGTTCTCTTCAAAATAATACAGAGACACATAAAGTAACATATTACAAGCATCTGAACTGGGAAAGAATTACACACTGGTGGCATGCAAGTATTTTACATTTTTTAATGCAATGAAAAATGCTCTTATTTTCTTTAAGTAGATGAAACAGAATTAAGATAAAGTTTTAATTAAAATATAAATATTATTCCATGAATATAATGGGGTTTTTTAAAAAGCAAAGTGGCAGAGATGAGAATTTTAGTTCCGAAGAATTTCTTTCTTAACTAAAGATTGTCACTGGCAGAATTTGGTACTAAAATAAATGTCCTTTAAAAGTACACCTTCTATCCATCTCACCATATGGCCAATTCTTATCTATCCACATTTAGATTATCCATGGGAAAGTGTTAATCCTGGACAAGCATCTCTCAGTCGCACGGTGTACTGTGCAATTGGCTTCTATTATCCAGTCAATATGTGCTCAGACTCTTTCCATTTTTAAATAAAAATCTATGAAAAACATGCCATGTTTACTGTGCTCGGTTTCTTTACATTTCCTTCTTTCTTTCTCTACTAATTTTGAGGAGAAAATATATTTTAAAATGTCCTTTTTGAAAAGGCTGCTCCTCTAGAACTATTCTGAAGACAGTAAAAACCACTGAAGAAGAAATAGCTCTGTGGAATGTTCAGACCCCTTCCTCTGAGCAAAGCCTACGGAGGAGGGAAGGAGCCACAAGGGAAGCATAGAGCACCCATGTTCACAGGTGACGGAAACACTTAGAATCACAGGATTGTAACATTTGGGAGCTGGAAGGGACCTTAGACAGCATCTAATCCACTTACTCATTTTATAAAGGAAATGAAGATTAGATGAAAGACCTGCCCAAAGTCAGACATAGTGAAAAAAGTGAGAGTGTTAGTTGCTCAATTGTCTCATTCTTTGTGACCCCATGGACCATAGCCCGCCAGGCTTCTCTGTCCATGGAATTCTCCAGGCAAAAATAATGGAATGGCAGCCATTCCCTTCTCAGGGGATCTTCCCGACCCAGGGATCAAACCCAGGTCTCCTGCTTTGCAGGCAGGTTCTTTACCGCCTGAGCCACTAGGGAAGCCACACAGAGCTGATATCGAAATCAGTATTATTTTCCAAAAGTATCACATGGTGGCAAATGGAGCATGATTCTTACCGGGCTGGAGGACATTTCAATTCAAGCAACATTTATTAAGCACCTATGATGTACAAGGCACCTTACTAGATGCTACTGAAGATGCAAAGATTCATGAGACAGTCCCTGCCTCCCAGTGCTTATGAAAGTCCCTTGAGGCTATGTTTCAATATCTTAGCAGAAAATAATACTGATCAGGGCTAAGGTTGCTGGTGATAACAAAGCAGCTGATGCCTGGGAGAACTGACCTCACAAGTGATACTTTCTCCCCTTTGCTATTAGGGCTCAAGCCTGTTACACAGCTACTGGGGCCCTAAAGACAGTCCTCTTTCCTAGGCCTCCAATCACATCTCAAGCCTTAGCCGAACCCACCCCCTGAGTAGTGACAGAGCTGACTGGAGAGCAGCGGTGCTCCAGACCCTCCCTCAATTCTTAATTACTGTCTGTTTCCCCTTTGTGTCCAGCCTTAGGCTCTCTGCAAGGGTCCTGACCACATCCCAGGGTGCTGTCAAAACGGCCCAGGAAAATGCTCCCCCCGACACACACTTCACTGGTATGTCTAACACCCACAGCATCCACCTACCACTTCTCCTACTTCTATGTTGAAAGTAAAATAACTCCAGTCCCCGACATCATACCCATGCTTCAATTCCCCATATTCAAAAACACGTGAAAGATGTAATTGCTAGAAGAAAAGAAAACAGATTCAAGAGGCAGTGGAAAACAGTAGTGAATAGATAATAAAAAATGATCTCCCACTTTTGTATAGCCCTTTCCAGTATAGTGTTTTCACCCCAATAGCTGATTATATTCTCACCACAACTCTGTGAGGTAGTTAGTGAAGATTATTCCCATTATAGTATAACTGAAGAACCTTAGGTTTGAGAGACTGAGTGACTTGCCCCATAGTCTCCCAGCTATGAAAGTGTGGAGCCAAGTGTCCAAGTGTCTTGACTCCAAATCCAGTGCTCTTCCCCCTATATAGTCTATAATTGTCAGGCAATTGAATGAATTGCCCATGATCATATACCTGCTAAGTGTTGGTGATGGGATTAGGAGTCAGTCTCCAAATCTGTTAGTATGGTGCCCTTTCACCATACCAACTAGCAGAGCCAATGTGCTCTGAATGACTACCACGGAAGATGTCAGAGAAAAGTCTAGTCTCCTTCACCCTCCTCCAAGTCAACGATGCATCATAGAACTGGGATAACCTCTGATATGTGTACAACCTTCCTAGCACAGGCAGGTTATAAATTCAAACCTTGCCACTCCTCCTTCATCCATCTTCTGAATGTTTAATCATAGCTGTTATGGGCAGAGGAGAAAGAGGTAAGCTGAGCAGAGCTTGCTTCTACCCTTAGGCAAATGTAAAACATTAATTTCCATCTGCCTTCTCCACAGCACCTAGCCCTTCCACACTACTAAACTCCTGAACCACAAAACAAAATTTGATCTGACCTATAGTTGGGAGCAAGAACAGTGACTACATCCTTGAAGTTCTGGGTACTTTTCTCTCTCCAGCTTGTTACCAGGGGTCTGATCGTGTGATTTTCATCCAGAGGGCATGCCTGATGCTCCCAAGCATTCTTACACCTTTCCTTTGCATGTGTCTCCATCCTTGAGTATTGAGGATGGCACAGTGAGCAGCAGGGATGTTTTAAATTAGGAGCAATAAGGGAAAACCATTACTGTTACTGGAAGGCAAAGCTAAAATTTTTCTTAGTTCTCTGTTCATTACAATGAATATAGCTATCATTGCTTCATTAGTGGAAGAGAAGGAAGCTACAGAATTATGATTTCAAACCCAACTCCAGAAACAGTTCTTCTGGGGATAGGTAACACAGCACAGAACCCAGTGTTCACAGCTCCCTGCTCCCTGCTAGTTTTTGCATATGCAATCAATACTTGATCTAAAAAAATGGTATCTACTTTCCAAAAGGGCACTCTACCCTAAAACCCAGAAGCACAGGTCAAATTATAATAATCTTACACTTCCTGTCTCCTTCACAGTGCCTAGAAGAGGGCTAAGTACATCATGACCACAAAAAAGGAAAACATCCTCAAACTCTTGGAACTTTTAAAGGGCTATCTTACACTTGAAGCATGTTGATGCTTAAATCGGTTTCAGGTTTGACTGAAATGTTCTCATGGCAGTTATTCAGAACACACTGGTTTCCTTAATGCTGGTGCCCTGCCAGGGGCCACATTTCTGTCTGGAAGGGAAGCAGCCGTTCTTTTGATTTGATGTGCCAGGCTTCCCTTACGGAAATTGTTTTGAGGAGTACAGGCATTGGGATGCTTTGTGAGTTTTTAAATGGAGATGGGCTTGTACTGTAAGATGAACTGCGTGCCTTAAGATTGGTGAGTTGCACGAGCCCCTCCAGATTAGCGATTTTCTACCTAACCTAGGCCCGCATCAACTCTGAGAGAGGAGAGGGGAAAGGGACTGGGAGACAGCATCTCCCTTCAATCAGGAGTCCAGCTTTGGCCAAATACCTCCTTTATAGTATTTGGCAATCTTTAATGTACAAAATATTTATATACAATATATCTTACAAAAATGGAAGGAAGGGGCCTAAGCATGTTGATGGAGATGAAAGCACTTTCACTCATACACTTTAGGCATATGGAGAGATTTGGTGCTGGAACAATGAAATGATTTCCAGGCTTCCCTAAGAGTTGTCTTCCATAGTGCTATGAAATTTGGTGGTTGGTGACCTCAGCTGCAATTTATAGGGAGTGATTTCATATTTGGGCCTAAAGCAGCTCTAAAAAGAACAAGGGAAATGGGGCTGGGGAGAGAGTATCTCCCTTCAATCAGTGGTCCAGATGCAGCCAAATACCCAGGTAGATATTTGGCAATACATAAACACTCACACGACATTTATTTACATTATGCCCTACTAAGATGAAAGGCAGGAATTTAATTGTGCTGATGAGGATAAAGCAGCTTTCACTACACATTTCTGGCAGATGGGGAGTTGTGCTGGACTAATGACATGATCTCTCTAGACTTCCAGAATATCTCCTAAAAGTTATCTTCCACATATGCTGGGATGGGTGTTGGTGACAGGAGCCTGTAAGTCCAGGTGAATGATTTTACACTTAGGGTGGGCCTGTACAAGTCTAACAGGGGAAAGGAGGTCGTCTGGGGAAAGATGACCTCCCTTCAATCAATTGTCTAGATGCTGCCAAATATCTTGACATAATATTTGACAAAATGCATATGTATAAAGATACTGTATATACATTATGCTCCACCATGACGGATAGTAAGGGATTAACCATGCTCAGGATCATGAAGGAAGTTCTACTTACAAACACTGTGGAGATGGGGAAATGAAGTCCTAGGTTAATTAAATGATATATAGGCCCTCTAAATTTAAGTTTATCTTCTAATAGTTACGTGAATACTCATGGAAATGCCACCTTTAAAGCTACTTCAAAAACACAGGTAATGATAAGTTGATTAATAATATTTGGTTTAATAGATTCTATATACACTTGACCTAACTATTTTATAAGCTAAAAACAGTGCTAAATTTTGACAATATCCCATTATTTTGCTTTAATACTATCAACAGCTGCAGCACAGTCACTATCAAGTCCTGACCTTTTTCCTTCTTCCTGCCAGGGTTTGCCAAGACCTGCTTTAGCCCCAGGTCCACAGTATCTTGGGGCTTCAGGGAATACTCTGTGTAGGATCCAAGATTTCTTAGGGGAGAAGGCAAGAAAGAGAGTAAATGAGACCAGAAAGGAAAAAGCCTTACTTAGTGGGGCATGTCAAGGTCTCTGCACTTGAATATATTTGCAACAGATCTGAAGGGAAAGGAGAAAGACAACTAAGAAACAGAAGTGCTCTTCCCTTTGGCAACATGGCAACCAAAACATGTATACAAAAAAAAAAAAAAAGAAGAANATATTTGCAACAGATCTGAAGGGAAAGGAGAAAGACAACTAAGAAACAGAAGTGCTCTTCCCTTTGGCAACATGGCAACCAAAACATGTATACAAAAAAAAAAAAGAAGAAGAAAAATTGTATACATTTTATCCAGTGCTATGCTGATGGTAGAGGCATGAACCAGCAACCTGGGGATAGGTGAGATAGGGGAAAGTCTTGATTTATAACATTTATCAATTTCGATGCCATGATCAATTTCAAACTACCAACAAGAAGTACGGAACTTCTTAGTTGGGAAGAACTAGTGAGTTGGGGAGAGATGTATAATACCATACCACGATACAGTATTTCTGCCAAAAACACAATATGTTCAAATAATCTCAAGAGTACAAAAATGGCAAAATGTATTTTTGAGTATTACTTTTGTTTTTTTGATATAATTATTTAATCATAAGTGCACGCCATTTAATTTTTAATAATGGTCGTGCTTCACAACCAGTTTGCAAGATTCCTGATAATTTAATAATGGTGAAACTTGTATGAGTTGGCTCCAACATACCACACCTAAATGAGTAAAAGGGAAAGAAAAGAATAAAATAGTAGTTACTACTTTTTTTTTTTTAATAGATAGGGAAATCTAGCGGAAAACTAAAGAATCTTTGTGATTTCCAAAATTCAATATGCTCTGCTCATTATTCCCTCAAAATTATAATAAAATATTCTTACATCTTAAAGGATTTTATTTTGTTTTCTTCTTCTTCTTCTTTTTTTTTTTCTTTTTCTTTTTTCAAAAGATTTTAGAGCTAGAGAGGTGGGCACTTACAAGCAAATATCTAATTTTATTGGATTGGTCAAAAAGTTCGTTCAAAGGTCAAAAAAGTTGGTCGAAAAGATATTACAGAAAAACCCAACAGACTTTTGTGGCTAATGAAAGGACTTTCTCTCCAGTTTCTGTGTGTTTTATAAACTAATTAGAATAATGTATGAAATGATTTGTTTTATTGCTATCAAGCAACTCAGGAACACTCAATTACTTGGTGAATTTATCTGCCTGAGTCAGCAACTGCTTTAGCTCCAGGTGTCATCAAGACAAAGGACATCACCTTTACAAGGCTCAGAATTACAGAGAAGAAAGAGAATGAATTGGAAGGAAAGGAGGGGGAAGAGGAGGGAGCGGAGCCTAAGGCAATGTCAGAGGGCCATTAATTCTAGCCTTAGGCACTGACAGCTATCAAAGAGCTGGTGCCAGAGGCTGCAGTCACAAATGTCCTTAGCTTAACATGACTCTGTTGGCTGCTGGATGAAAAGATTCAAGCATCTATCAGGCAGTCATCTTAGTTGTATTTTCACAGGCTTTGTCCTTGAGATGACAAACTCTAGATAAATAATAATTCATATTTTTTCCTGATGTTTGCAAATGTCTGGATGGATATGCCATGTGGACAAAATCTACATAATTATCTTGAACGTTCATATCTCATCCTGTGATCCTGTTGCCCTAAAGACAAAGCAATAAATGCTTCTGAAATCTGCCAAAATAATGTAATCGTGTGTAACAGATAACCTGGAAGTGCAATTATTACTCTTTTATTTAGGGATGTACTCTATGAAAAGCTTTCCTCTTACTAAAATTCAAAAATTTCCCATCATGGCTAGAAAACTTTAAAACAGTTTTTTAAAATGTTATCCACACAGTGATGTTAAAGATCGAATGTATGTGGAATAATCAGTAAAAGTAGCTAATTCATTTTGCTACGCATGAGTCTGGCTTAAAGCTATATTTGTGGGTGAATAAATATTTTATACTTATTTGCTAAAGCTGTGTTTATGTATCATAATGCTGTCTTCTTTTTATGAGGATGACACCACTGATCTTCAACCAGCAGCACATTTGCATTTAGTGACTTCTGGAACTAAGGGAGAATTTGTGCTAAGCTGGTCACATTTTCTCACTCAGTGAAAGATTGGCAATCTAACTTCTTATGTGGTCAGCAGAACACTTCCGATGTATTTAGCCTAACTCAAAGCTATGCATGTAAACAGAGATAGGCCTCTATCTTAATCACAGTTACAAACACATTTATATATTAAGTTCCTTTCAACGGTTAAAAAAAAAAGTTTACATAAGAAAGCAAGATAACCCAATATGAAAATGGTTAAGTCATTTTTGATTGCTGTCACCGACTAAGATCTGCATAAATCCATTGGTGCAAGTCGCCAGAGGTGTCCAGAGACAAATAAAGCAGCTGCATATGTTAAAAAATCCAAGACAAATATGTAGCACTAAAAAAGAATAACAGCTGAATTATTAGTTGCTTGGTTAATGGAAATGAACAACCTTTGATAAAATGGTCCCAGTGAAGAAGGAGAAGAGCTTCTGTCTTTAAATCGCTGCCGTGGGGAAACTTCGCCTCTTTTTGTGGAAGTTTACCTTCGGTCTCCTTCAACTCGCTTTTTACGAACTAGATGAGAAAGAGAAAAAGGTTTGAAAAGACAAAATGAAGGAGAGGGAATATCCCTTAAATTTCAGACAAACAATAATCACACAGAATAGCAATCCCACACGCTTGAGGACAGCTATCAAAAATTTCAGTAATTATCCAGGGCAACACATGGAAATGATAGACTACCCCAGTGCTTTGTGGAATTTACATTTAAACAAAGCTCTGTCTGATAGTTGGGCACTTGAATCTTAGAGCTTTCCAATTTCAACGGTGTGGAAGTCTGAAACAAACCCAGAGACAGTGAACCTCTCATGTTTACTTATCCATAGTGAATCTTTTCAGCGTCTGTGTGACTCAGTCACCAACTGGCTAAAACTAATTCCCTAGGATGATACATTTACAATTCTGATTTTGAACTGAAGACCAGGAGGAGCTGCAAACAGAAGTTTAAAGTTTCTAAACCTGTTTTAAATGGAAACTTCAAAATAGCAACCTCCAAGGAAGGTGTGCTGAAGAAGGGAATAGATACCCACTCCAATATTCTTGCCTGGAGAATTCCATGGATAGAGCAGCCTGGCAGGCTACAGTCCATGGGGTTGCAAAGAGTCGGACACAACTGAACAAAACAACAACAACAAGGAAGGTGTTATTCAGGTGTCTAGCAAACTCAGAGATTAAGGTTCATTTAATCTGGTGTGCATCCGTGAGTGCTCAAGTCGCTTCAGCCTCTTTGTGACTCTATGGAACCCGCCAGGTTCCTCCAGTTTCCTCTGTCCATGGGATTCTCCAGGCAAGAATATTGGATCGGATTGTCATGCCTTCCTTCAGGGGATCTTTTCAATCCAGGGATTGAACCCACATCTCCTGAATCATTGGCAGATTCTTGACCCACTGAGCCACCTGGAAAGCCCTCTGTAATCTGGTACTTAGTAACAAAGGAGCTAGCCTTTCCCATCTTCTACAACCTTCTTCTTTCCCCTTTCACATCCTTACCTGCAGGCTCCTCTGGTGGACAGGAAGAGGACTGCTCTAATCTTTCTGGATTTGGCAAAAAAAAAAAAAAAAGCCCTGGCCTGTGCCCTATCTCATCTCCTCACTTTACATAACCCAGACTGCTCCTGCCTCAGAAAATCTGACAAAAGCTATTCCCATGACTGCTGCTCTTGGGCTCAGGATCACCTCTCCATTTACTCTAAACCTCCAGTCTTGCCTATTTTTTTTTGTTCAGATGAGGACGTATGTGTTTTCCCAGGTATCTTCTGACTGCTGCTCTAATCATTCCTGTTTGCTGCCCGTTTGCTGCCCACTGCGCCTCACCCTTTGCACCTTGGAGGCGAGCACTGCTGTATGCCCAGCCACCCTCTGGGTGCCATTCACTGCACCTTGGCTGGGCTTCAGGGTTGTGGGTAAGCACGTGTGGGCAGGGAACTGCACACTAACGCTCACCTGCCTTCTTAGAGTACTAACCCTTAGCTTCCGCTTTGTCTACCATCTGAACCCTCCCCAAGGTCAGTAATGTACGTGGTGGGACCCCTTGTCCAGCTTCTCTAAGGCCTGGCATTCTGTCCCCGCACCTCTATTGAGGACCGAAGCCTGTTACTGGCAGGCTGCTTGCCAAGTGGACTGCTGATACCTGGATGCTCTTTTTCCACACTGCTTCAGGTGGCTAGGATGTCCCCAGGTCAAGCCTTCACAATCGGTCCCATTCTTTTCACTGTGGTTGAGCAGGACATTCCCCACCTCATTCTAACATAAGTCACAAAAGAGTGGGTAGCAGGAAAGATGAAAGAGGGACTAACTGAAAAAGCTACTTTTGAGTTTAACCATTAAAAAATATAGCTCTGTTAGGTCATTTCACATGTATATCACCAAGGTATCAGACATAACCATACTTAAGCCCAAGTACAAAAACACAGGTGTCAAACAAAAGTGAACTGGGAATTTCCATGTCACTGTGTCCACTTTCCGGTGTAGATTAACAACAGAGGGTGATTACGCACAAGAAGTAAAGGTGAAATAAATACACAAAGGAAACCAAGCAAAAATCAAAGGCTGCTTGGGGAAAAAAATTTTCTCTTGAAAGAATGCCATGATAAAACGTAAACACTGTAAAGATAATGTGGATTCCTATGACCATGTAATAATATACTTCTGATGAAGGGCTGACACCAAAGGCCAGTAGAATGGTTATCTGTGAGATGATATATCTGAAGTGGAGAAATGAATGGTCATCCTGCTCTTGTAATTACTAACAGCACATATCATGCCTGCATTACCCAGGTCATTATTCTTTGTGATGGCAGCTGCCACTCTTGTTCGTGGTCCTTGTTTGGTAAACTGATATCCAAACTTGAGGATCCTGGAATTCTCCTCCAGCATCTGGGCAATTTCCATCTCCACGGCTGTTCCCAACTGCTGTCTCTGATTGCAGATGTGGACACAAACAGAGGATGGTCAAGAAAGAAGAGGGAATAGTTACTCACATTAACTATGCACAGAAAGACGTACAGCTATTTGTTGGACAAAAAGGCAAAAGTCTCAATTTCAGACAGTCACTTGAGATATTTTCTCTCATACACCTGTTCCTTGTTTAAAAGGAAAATCCGAGAGGCAGCTGAATCTGCTGGCATGTTAAATTGAAAAGACTAGGCAAATCATTTACAAAGGAAATAACAATTCCAGATATAAAATTAAAGCAAAACTAACACGTGGTGTTTCCACTTTACCCCAGTATCTGTTGTTTAAACAAAGGATTTTTTTATATAGTGACACAGTCTTACAGCAATCAATCCAGTTACAAAATCTTCTATTCTGGGATCCATATCCAAAGATATCTGAAGATCCTCAACTAGATGGGCGGCCATTCTCGCAGAACAGAGTCTCACTAGAAGATCCTCAAGAGGTTTTATTAGTGTGGTTTGAACCACGGCCAGGTGAATTATCAAACACTAAATGGGTTATTGGGGTACAGAAAATTCTCTGTTTTTTTAAGTGGTGGGAAGAGTATTTTTGCCTTTTTTGCTTGTTTTTTGAGAAATAGAACAATAATTTTAAAAGCAGGGTTAAAAATGGGGGCATGTAAATATAGGAATCCACAGATAAATTTAAGGAACATAGTACATTTTTTCCATACTCTATCATTAATTTTTTAAAAAAACTACAAAGAAAAGACAAAAAAGTATATAAAATAAAAAGCTCCCTTCCTCCAGACCCCCATTTCCTGTGAAGAAAGTCAGTTCGGCATGTAGTCTTTGAAACATTTTCTGTGCATTCATGTCCATGTAATCACACGTAATGTCTATGTTTTCTTCACATAAATGGATTACACTAGAATATTATTCTGGGTTTCCCTGGTGACTCAGACGGTAAAGAATCCGCCTTCAATGTGGGAGACCTGGGTTCATTCCCTGGGTTGGGAAGATCCCCTGGAGAAAGGAATGGCTGAATGGCTACCCACTCCAGTATTCTAGCCTAGAGAATTCCATGGACAGAGGAACCTGGCAGGCAACCCACAAAGAGTCAGACTTGACTGAGCGACTTTCACTTTCAGCATATTATTCTAGGGTTTTTTTTATTTTTCATTTAACATTAAGAACATCATTTCATGTAGGTGAATATATGTTTCCCTCATCCTTGTGAACAACTGCATAGCATTCCATTGTAGTAAGTGATCATATCTGATTTAGCTACATCCTACTGACTGCTACACTGCTTTCCATTCCTACAGTTCCAAACAAGGCTGTGGTGAACTCCCCTTGCACACAAAGTACCAATATGTCCTGAGGCATTTCTGCCAGTGTGCCTGTACGTTACATGATAGTTGGCTCCAAGAGGAAGCATTTTTCAAATTTTGATAAATGATTGACTTACCCTCAAAGGTTAGGACAATTTGTACTCCTGCTGATAGGGTCAGAAAGTTAGTTTTCCCTACTCTAGCCAGCATGGGATATTATGAATCTTTTTCATCTTTTTCAATCCAAGGGGTAAAAATGTATTTCACTTGTATTTAATTGCTTTAACTTGCACTTCTCAAATTATGACTAAGAACAATTAATTTTCTTATGCATTTCTATTTCTTTCGAAACTACCAACCTGTCATTTGTATATTTTTCTACCAGCTTGTGGTTCCTGTTTTTAAAATTTATACGTTAGGAAATTAGCTTTTTGTCAAAAATGATGAGAAAAGTTTGCTCAGTTTGTCTTTTGACTTTCGTTTTGATTACTATACAAGACCATTTTTGATTTTCATATGGTCAAATTTGTGTCTCTTAGATTCTATGTCATGCTGAGGAAACCTCTCCACTTCTGGTTTCTTTCATTTGTTTTATGATTTCATATATTTTAATATTTAAATCTTCATTTTACCTGGAATGAATTTTAGCAGAAAAATTAAGATATAGCCCCAATGTCATTTGGCTCCAAAATGCTGGAGAGTCACGTTGTAAATCAACTATACTTCAGTGAAATTTTTTTAAAGTGCTAGTGAGCAGTCCCACCATCTTTTACTTCATTTGTTCCCCTACTGAGTTAAAATGCTACCTTGCTGCAAAATTCTTAGGTATACTAGGCTGCGTTTCTGGACCCTATAGTTCTGCCAAGTCTATGTCTGTGTCTGACTCATGCAATTTTGATTAAATATATTAAATTACATATCAGTTAGATATATTTAATTATATATTATTATAATACCTTTTAAATATAATACATATATTGAAACATATATTTTAATACATATACCTTTTAAATTTGGAAAATTTAAGTACTGAGTACATGAGGAAGAAAAATTAGTGAAGGAATTTTTATGGCCTAGGCAAGTTCTAAGGCTTAACTCTGCTCCTCGTCTTTCTTTTCGTCCAGCAACCTGTCAAACGAGTTTTTCCTCAAGAAAAGAACAAAATGTGATATTTCCAGTCAGACAATAACAATTTTGGATATCCATAGCATAGAGATTAGTTTGCTCAGCAATCAGCAATGTAAGGTTATGGGAGGGAGAGGCAGCAAAAATGTTAGAGATACTGACCTCAACGCTTCATGAGCAATTTTAGCTCATGACACGACCCCATGAACTGTAGCCCAGCAGGCTCCTCTGTCCATGGGATTCTCTGGGCAAGAATACTGGAGCCGGTTACCATGCCCTCCTCCAGGGGATCTTCCCAACCCGGGGATCGAAGACCCAGGTCTCCCGCATTACACAGGTGGATTATTTACCATCTGAGCCACCAGGGAAACCCACATTTTGGAAAAGCAGGACTGGACCAGGAGTTGAGACCTGAGCTAAGGTCAGGGCTGCCGTAGTTACGACTTATGTACCCGGGGTGCGCCACAGGTGCTAAGGGTGGAGGTAGCTGACCAAGGAGGGTGACATAAAGTCCTTCTATTTCCTTTCACAAAGCTTAGGCATCTGGAGTCCTAGATTTGGGTAACACACAGGTTGGGTATGCAATGGTGGATATAAAGGACATAAGATCTCAAGACAATTATATTGGGAAAAGGGTATATAAAAGAAGGTGAGGAAGTAATACAGCATAGAGCATCTTTCTTAGCCTGAGTTTTTTGTTGTTTTGTTTTTCTTTTTTGAGATGTTTTGTGTTATACAACCTAGGGCAATAAATGGGCACCAAAATTTCTTATAATTTGGATATATTTCTCTTTTTTAAAATATTTTACTAAATACAAAGGAAAAGAAACAAAATTTAAGCATATGGTTCTTCAGATCACCTTTTTTGAAGTGACCACTTTGCTCTACGCAGATTTATTGAGCAGTTACCCATCTGTTTCACTAAGACGCATCACTGATTGTTCTTCTCACGGGGGCACCTGATTCAATTACAGCTTGTTTACCTGGAGCCTAGCCACGGCAACCACCCCAGTGCAGGATTCTCTGCAGGCCTTAGCTTTGGTGCAGCTGCCTGCTGCAACGGTGCTAAATTGGTCTCAGCTGCTGCTCCTGCCTGAGACACTATCTTAGAGATTATTTTATTTCAGACCCTTTATTCCCTGGTGGCTCAGAGGTTAAAGTGTCTGCCTCCAATGTGGAAGACCCGGGTTCGATCCCTGGGTCGGGAAGATCCCCTGGAGAAGGAAATGGCAATCCACTCCAGTATTCTTGCCTGGAGAATCCCATGGACAGAGAAGCCTACTAGGTTACAGTCCACGGGGTCGCAAAGAGTCGGACACGACTGAGCGACTTCACCTTCATTATACAGATAAGGAAACTGAGGTCTGCTTCTAATAGTCTATGAGTCAACAACAAAATCTGGGTGGAAGACAGGTTTTGACTCTGAATTTCCTCCTTCTGGGAATAAAGCAAATAATTTTTCCAGTTGCCCTAGAACTTAATCCTCTTGTCACAAGTGAAGAGAAGCCATTTCAGAGGCAAATTAGGGAAGGAAAGTTGAAAAAGGACACAAATCCCTTCCGAGCTGACTAAGGAGGAGGAGGAGGTTGATGTTCAGTGCAAGTTTGGACACTGTATTTCAGGGTCTTTGTCACATGCATTAAAAAAAAAAAATTGTCACAAGTGAAGAGAAGCCATTTCAGAGGCAAATTAGGGAAGGAAAGTTGAAAAAGGACACAAATCCCTTCCGAGCTGACTAAGGAGGAGGAGGAGGTTGATGTTCAGTGCAAGTTTGGACACTGTATTTCAGGGTCTTTGTCACATGCATTAAAAAAAAAAAACGTTTATGCATTTATTTATTCTGGCTGTGCTGGGTGTTGGTTGAGGTGGGTTTTTCTCTAGTTGTGGTGAGTAGAGAGGGGCTATTCTCTGTTGTGGTGCACAGGCTTCTCATTTCAGTGGCTTCTCTTGTGGAGCACTCTAGAGTCTCCAGAGTGTGCAGGCTTCAGCAGCTCTGGCACATGGCCTCAGTAGCTGTGACTGGCGGGCTCCAGAGCACAGGGTCAGTAGCTGTGGCACATGGGCTTAGTTTTTCCATGGCAAGTGGGCTCTTCTTGGACTAGGGATCAAACCGGTGTCTCCTGCATTGTCAGGAGGATTCTTTACCACTGAGCCACCAGGGAAGCCCACACATGCATTCTTAAAAGGTACGCTATTCTAAATTTTCAGGATTTCAGCGCATTTACTAGGTATAAAGTTTCTAGATTTAGCGAATAAAAATACAGGACACATGGTTAAATTTGAATTTCATAAAATAACAATTTTTCAGTATGAGTACATCCCAAATATTTCATAGGACACACTTGTATTAAAAACTCTTCATTGTTTATCTGAAATTCCAATTTAACTATATTTTATCTGGCAACCCTAACTGCTGCTGCTAAGTCGCTTCAGTTGCGTCCAACTCTGTGCGACCCCATAGACGGCAGCCCACCAGGCTTTTCACTCTTGCCATCTCCTGTTTGACCACTTCCAATTTGTCTTGACTCATGGACCTGACATTCCAGGTTACTGTGCAATACTGCTCTTTACAGCATTGGACTTTACTTCCGTTACCAGTCACACCCACAACTGGCTGTTGTTTTTGCTTGGGCTCCATCTCTTCAGTCTTTTCTGGAATTATTTCTCCACTGATCTCCAGTAGCGTATTGGGCACCTACCGACCTGGGGAGTTAATCTTTCAGTGTCCATGAATGCAGAGATCAGGGTAATTAACAAGCAAACCTAACTACAAATCACAGACTGGTCTCTTCCCATAAGTGTAAAAGTGGGTCTACTCTCACCTGTATTATCCTCTAAAACAGACATAGATGCACTGGGATGTCCAGCCCTTAGGACATGTCAGGTCCCTAGGACTTATACTCCTAGGGAAAGCACTGTTAGGATAAAGAGATTATGACTTGTTTAATTCCCCCATGGAACCAGCTTAGAACATGTGGTTCTTGATCCAGGATTGATCTCTACCTCCAACTTTGCACCATCAGTCATAAACTGACTCCTGCCTAGTCAACAATCTCTCCCTCCTGCTGGCTCTTCCTCCTCAGCTGGTAATGCTCATAATTCTCAGTAATAAGAAAACAGTCCTCCCATCCTGTACCTTCCTTTAGAATTTGTCTTCTCTTTATGGCTGCTGCTGCTGCTGCTAAGTCACTTCAGTCGTGTCCGACTCTGTGTGACCGCATGGACTGCAGCCCACCAGCCTCCTCCGTCCATTGGATTCTCCAGGCAAGAGTACTGGGGTGGGGTGCCNTTCCTTTAGAATTTGTCTTCTCTTTATGGCTGCTGCTGCTGCTGCTAAGTCACTTCAGTCGTGTCCGACTCTGTGTGACCGCATGGACTGCAGCCCACCAGCCTCCTCCGTCCATTGGATTCTCCAGGCAAGAGTACTGGGGTGGGGTGCCATTGCCTTCCCCGCTCTTTATGGCTAAACATTTTGAAAGAATGGTGCATTCTTGGTCATCAGCATCTCACCTCCTATGACTTCTCAACAACTGATCTCCACCCTCACCACTCCACTGAGCTGCCCTCCTGAAGATTGAATCACCTTGTTGTCACATGAAACCAATATGAGGTTATGTCAGTTATGCTTCGGGGCTTCCCTGGTGGCTCATACAGTAGAGTCTTCTTGCAATGGGGGAGACCTGGGTTTAATCCCTAGGTCAGGAAGATCCCCAGGGAGAAGGAAATGGTAACCCCACTCCAGTATTCTTGCCTGGAGAATTCCATGGATGGAGGAGCCTGGCGGGCTACAGTCTGTGGAGTTGCAAAGAGTCTCACATGACCGAGTGACTTCACTTTCCTTGTTCCTTTTCCATTATGCTTCAGTGAAAATGTCAGTAAGTTACTTTGTTTTCATTGAGTGTATTTGATTTCCAACGTTTCAGGTGTCCAAGGGTCTCTGGCTCTTCCACCACTTCCTGTGCAGGCCGCAGGAGGGTGAGAGGGGAGGAGGGTTTCTGTAGCAGCTCGGGGTGACGGTGTCTAGAACTGCAGGGTGACTGACTCCTCCCCGAATGGACTCTGTCCACAGGAGAGAGAAGAGAAAGGCGGGCCAGCAGATCAGTTGCCACTTGTCCTCCTCCAGTTCACTGCTCCGAGGAATATGTCCCTCCATGGCCTACATCCAGAGACACCCCATTTGGCCAAGCGGGCCCACCTGCCCCGCCACTCTTCTTGGCTTGCTCTGAAGCCATGGCATTTGCACAAACCTTGCGCTTGTCCTCATCCTTCTCTGCCTTGCATCCTGCTTCCCTCAGCCCCACTGCTCGAGGGTTGGCTTCCTAGCAAAGCATCAGCTCTGAAGCCTTGATTCAGGCTCTGGCTTTTCTAGGGGATCCAGGCTAAGACATCCCACAAACCAGCAATTCAGCTTGCAGGTGTTCACCCTAGAGAAACTGCAGCACGTGGGCACAGAGAGATGAATACAAAGATGTTCAGTGTTACCATGTGTGTTCAGTATTTGTATTTGCATGAAAGCAGAGGCAATCTAACTGTCCTGCAGTAGGAGAATGCATAAATGATGATAATTAAAACAGTTCTTATACAGCAGTTAAAGTGATCTCATGTATCAAAATAGAGAAATGTCAAGAGCATAATACTGATTAAAAGAAAAATTATAAAAGATGAACAGTGTAAGTTATAAAAGATGGAACAGTATAATATTTACCCAAAATTTTAAAACACTAAACAATGTATCCCCTTACATATTTAAGCCATGGTAATGATATTCTGCAATTTTAAGAAAGGATTTACCTCTGGGAAAGAGAGAAACAAATTAATCTGTCTTTAACAGTTGTTCTTAAAAAAGACCTAAAGCAAGGATCACTAATGTGATTATCTGTTTAACTTTGCCAGTGTATACATTGTTATCAGTTATATTAGTTCATAGACCTTTCTGTGGTTCCACCCTCTTTTTTACAATTTTATTTATTTACTTATGGTTGCTCTGGGTCTTTGCTGGTGCTTGCGGGCTTTCTCTAGTTGCGGTGAGTTGGGTCTCCTCTTCGTTTCAGGGCAGGGGCTTCTCACTGTAGTCAGAGGCTTCCCTTGTTGGGGAGCCTGTGCTCTGGGCACTTGGGCTTCAGTAGTTTGCAGCACCTGGGCTCAGGAGCTGGGGCACACAGGCTTCAGTTGCTCCACAGCAGGTGAAATCTTCCCGGACCAGGGATCGAACCTGTGTCCCCTGCATTGGCAAACAGATTCTTATCCACTGTGCCACCAGGAAAGTCCCCACCATCATTTAGAATTAAAATGTAAATGTCTCAAGCCCTCATCCTCCATGTCATGGCATTAGCATGTCCAGAGGTCTCGTCAGTCAAGGTTTCTTTAAATTCTCAGGGGACTTATAATTGGCGAGTCTTCAGTGAGCCCTTTCCTTCCCCCCGACCCCTTGCTCTGGGCTTCCTCTAGCCTCGTCTGTCTGGACCGCAGGCCTTGGTTCTCCCACCAACACAGGTGCAGAGCAAAGGGATGTTGTAGGCAAGACTGGGTTACCCCTCAACTCTGTGCATCATGGCTAACACAGGGCTACTTGTTTCCAGACTTAGAGCTGAGGATAATGAAGACAGATTGCAGTTCAGTCAAAAAAAGAACTTGAATAAACTGTGTCTAAAACTTCATTCAGCCATTTCCATCTCTGCATTTAGGTCCACACTGGCTCCATCTTTGGGGGCTTTCTGTTATACACACACACATGCATGCACATATACCTTCTCTCTACCCTGACTACCTGCCTTCCATCCCATAAATTCTGTTAATCCCTTCTTCAGAAGAGTTTTTTTTTTCTTTTTTTTTTTTGTATTTATTTTTTTACACGAACTCCCAAACATGAACCCCCCTCCCACCTCCCACCCCACATCATCCCTCCAGATCATCCCCATACACCAGCCCCAAGCGTCCTGCATCCTGCATTGAACATAGACTGGCAATTCATTTCTTACATGATAGCTTACAAATTTCAATGCTATTCTTNTTTGTATTTATTTATTTTTTTACACGAACTCCCAAACATGAACCCCCCTCCCACCTCCCACCCCACATCATCCCTCCAGATCATCCCCATACACCAGCCCCAAGCGTCCTGCATCCTGCATTGAACATAGACTGGCAATTCATTTCTTACATGATAGTATACAAATTTCAATGCTATTCTTTTGTTTTTTAACCTCTGCCCCAAACTGAGTTTCAAGCCTACCCTTGCTTATCCAAAATATGAACCTACATTGCTAAACAAAGGGCCTTCTATGTAAGGTCTCCACCCTTTGGCTGCACAAAACAGAAGGAAAAGCTTTGAAATTTTCGGTTTTCCTTTAGCATGAACAAATTTTATGAAAAATAGCTTCCCCCTACAAGTCTTTCTGAAAACAAAAGGAAAACAGTATGAATATTCACTTCGTATCTGTTCGAAATAAGTTTGCAAGCTTGGTGAAACTCCCCCATACCCAACTCAGCCCCCCTACCCATATATATAAACATAGAAGCCCTGAAATCTAGGTCCATTTAGTATAGGGGCAAATGCTTCATCCACCTTAGTTGACACCAAAGAAATGTCTGTATTATGGCCCAGTGTTAGAATGACTGTCCATAAGGATGATGCCTTAGATGTGACTAGCCTATCCATAGTTTATGAAGAACTTTTATATAGAAAACAATGTCTAGAGAAATATATGTGTGCGTTAGTCACTCAGTTGTGTTTGACTCTGCAACCTCGTGGCTCAGATGGTAAAGAATCTGCCTGCAATGCAAGAGACCCAGATTCAATGCCTGGGTTGGGAAAATCCCCGGGAGAAGGGGATGGCAACCCACTCCAGTATTCTTGCCTGGAGAATTTCATGGACAGAGGAGCCTGGCGAACTACAGTCCATGGGGTTTCAGTTCTACTAAAAATTATTTGTGATCCCTTATATATTTCTCTGGGATTCCCTAGTAGCTCAGATGGTAAAGCATCTTCCTGCAATGCAGGAGACCTGGGTTTGTTCCCTGGGTCAGGAAGATCCCCTGGAGAAGGAAATGGAAACCCACTAAAGTTCAGTTCTCTCAACACTGAATATTATTCTTTACACCCTACCAAACTGTACCTAATCTTCTGTCACCAAGAAAGGATTAGATTAGTATAAGAGTTATATAGAAATGATGCTTTTGAACAGTGGTGTTGGAGAAGACTCTTGCGAGTTCCTTGGCTGCAAGGAGATCAAACCAGTCAATCTAAAGGAAATCAGTCCTGAATATTCAATGGAAGGACGGATGCTGAAGCTGAACTTCCAATTGGCCACCTGATGTGAAGAATTGATTCACTGGAAAAGACCCTGTTGCTGAGCAAGACCGAAGGCAGGGGAAGAAGAGGACAACAGAGAATCAGATGGTCGGGTGGCATCATCGACTCAATGGACATGAGTTTGAGCAAGCTCTGGTAGTTGGTAATGGACAGGGAGGCCTGGTGTGTTGCGGTTCCTGGGGTTGCAGAGTCAGACATGACTGAGTGACTGAACTGAACTGACTATAGAAAGGATCAAGTGAAAAGAAATATAAATGATTTCAGAAGGAATTCATTCCAAAGTTTAAGCTTTGGTGGATAAATGGTTACCTCGAATAGTGCCTAATGCATAGTAGGTGCTCAAGAATTTGTTGAATGAATGAATGAAATGTGTATATCCTTGGCTACCTGAAATCACTATTTAGTTATCCAGAATGACTCAAGGGTTTTAGATGGCTGCAACGGTGTTATCCAGGATCCTAGGATGTATGAACACATCTTCCAGCATCCTGGATAAATGAAATTTTCTGGCCCTTATTTTATATATATATATGTATAAATATATATATATATACACACACACCAGCTGAGCCACCAAGGAAGCCCTATACATATATATATAAATTTCTAGATATATATATTTATATAAATTTATAATAAATTTCTAAGTTTATGTATAATTTCTAAATATATATATCTAACTTTCTAATATATATATAATATAAATTTCTATCTCTATTACTCTCTTCCTTGCCTACATCCTTGGTCTTCAAAACCACATTAGAAGGTAAAGATTGTCGGTATACAAGAAAACATACACAGAGATATGTCTACCTAGAGGAAGACCCTGAGATTCCGGTAAGAGTTTTTCACAACTTTGTTACCTACTGAATAGAGTACCTGTTGTGTAATTTTCGGTGACATCAGACTTTCTTAAAGGAGCGAGCTTATGTGACAACCTTCTTCTTGGCACTGAAGATGAATGTGGCTGTGCAAAACACAGAGATGATAGAAGGTGAGTAAAGCCCTTGATTTTGATTCATGATATGGGGAAAATTTGCTCAGAGACTGGAACACAGCAGAGAACAGACCTCAGAGTCCCAGGCTCAGAAGAGAGTTCCCAGTGGCTGAGCAAACAGCAGAGTTTTATTTGGCAGAATTTGCTTCACAGAGTAAGAGAAGAGAGAAGGGATTCAAAGAGAAAGAGTGAAATCAGGTTTTAAACTTTTATACAAATACTGTGTCAGGCTTGAAGCACAGTGGAGAGTTTAGAACACTAAACCAAAATAGAAGCAATGTCTAATGAAAATGCCAGAGTGTTCTTAAGTCATCTGCAAAGCACTTTCAAGAGAGGAGAGAGGTCTTTGCAAGAAAAGACAGCAATCCCTGAATGGGTTCCTGATCTATGACCATGCGAAGCTTAGAAAATACACCAAATATTGAACTTGCATGATTGTGTTGAATTAAAAACTTGTTAAATGATTCAAACATCTTATGACAAGTGAACACGAATCCAAAGAAACAAAATTCCATTAACTCAATACAATTTTGAATCAGCAGATATTAAAATTCAATTTAAGAATTAAAGATTTTGTAATAGCCTCTAGCAAGAAGATAAGGGCTTTCTTGGGGCTGGATTCAGCCTTCCCCAATGTCCACAGCTGCTGAATAGCTTCCTCTTCCAGGTCTATTCCCCATCTCTCTAAACCCCATCTCACTGCTGAGACCCAACAGACTCACTCCCAGGTTGACAGTGATGCTGGCAAAGCCACAACTGGTGGTTCGTCTTCTCCACGATGTAAGTAATATCACACAAACTAAATTATGGCAACATTGAAAGAACAAACAAAAAAATGCAAACCACCCATAATCCCACAACTTTAATATAATATGACTTTCATTTATTTAATTTCTGGCCCTTATTATGTTAATATATACATTTCCATCATTTCAAAGCGTATGTATGTATGATTACATTGTGCTCTTTTTCAAGAGTGTAAACTCTTTTTCATGTTCCCTAGTTTTCATAATTGCTGTTTTTCCTATATTAAGATGCCTGATTTTTCATTGAAGTATTAATCCTAATTGATTTAACCACTTCCCTACTGTGAAACATTTTGGTTCTTTCCAACTGTGTTTATTCATTTGAAAAGCATGAAGTGCCTTTTATGTGGTAAACACTGCACTAAACATTAGAGACATAAACAGTCCCTGCTCTTGATAAATTCAGGAGGAAAGAAATACGGTCACTGAAGGGGAAACCTGGAACCACACTGCCTGGATCCAGAGCATCCCAGCTCACTTCTCCCTCTACCTGATCTGCCTCCTCCCAGTCCCTTCCACAGGTGTCAACCCCGAGTACACCCTGATGAATCCCTTCAACACTAAACTCGGTCTCAGAGTCTGCTTTCTGAATATACCAACTGGTGAAACACCATAAGAGGAAGATGAGGTTGCCAGACCCTTGGGTAGAAATGGAATGTGAATCTCATATTCAAGTCCCAGATCAGCCGCAGAGAAGCAGTGTGATCGTTGTTGTTGTTTTTTAATTTTTTTATTTTTAAAATTATTTATTTTAATTGGAGGCTAATTACTTTACAATATTGTAGTGGTATTTGCCATAAATTGACATGAATCAGCCATGGGTGTACACGTGTTCCCCATCCTGAACCCCCCTCCCTCCGCCCTCCCCATCCCATCCCACTGGGTCGTCCCAGTGCACTCTGTCTCATGCGTTAAACCTGGACTGGCGATCTATTTCACATATGGTAATATATATATATTTCAATGCTGTTCTCTCGAATCATCCCACCCTCTCCCTCTCCCACAGAGTCCAAAAGTCTGTTCTTTACATCTGTGTCTCTTTTATGTCTTGCATATAGGGTCATCGTTACCATCTTTCTAAATTCCATATATATGTGTTAATATACTGTATTGGTGTTTTTCTTTCTGAATTACTTCACTCTGTATAATAGGCTCCAGTTTCATCCACCTCATTAGAACTGATTCAAATGCATTCTTTTTAATAGCTGAGTAATATTCCATTGTGTATATGTACCTCAACTTTCTTATCCTTTCATCTGCTGATGGACATCTAGATTGCTTCCATGTCCTAGCTGTTGTAAACAGTGCTGTGATGAGCATTGGGGTACATGTGTCTCTTTCAATTCTGGTTTCCTTGGTGTGTATGCCTAGCAGAGGGATTGCTGGGTTGTATGGCAGTTCTGTTTCCAGTGTTTTAAGGAATCTCCACACTGTTCTCCATAGTGGCTGTACTAGTTTGCATTCCTACCAACAGTGTAACAGGGTTCCCTTTTCTCTACACCTTCTCTAGCATTTGTTTATAGACTTTTTGATAGCAGCCCTTCTGACTGGCGTGAGATGATACCTCATTGTGGTTTTGATTTGCATTTCTCTGATAATGAGTGATGTTGAGCATCTTTTCATGTGTTTGTTAGCCATCTGTATGTCTTCTTTGGAGAAATGTCTGTTTAGTTCTTTGGTCCATTTTTTTAATTGGGTTGTTTATTTTTCTGGAATTGAGCTGCACGAGCTGCTTGTATATTGTTGAGATTAATTCTTTGTCAGGTGCTTTGTTTGCTATTTTCTCCCATTCTGAAGGCTGTCTTTTCACCTTGCTTATAGTTTCCTTTTTGTGCAGAAGCTTTTAAGTTTAATTAGGTCCCATTTGTTTATTTTTGTTTTTATTTCCATTGCTCTGGGAGGTGGGTCATAGAGGATCCTGCTGTGATTTATGTCAGAGAGTGTTTTGCCTATGTTTTCCTCTAGGAGTTTTATAGTTTCTGGTCTTACATTTAGATCTTTAATCCATTTTGAGTTTATTTTTGTGTATGGTGTTAGAAAGTATTCTAGTTTCATTCTTTTACAAGTGGTTGAGCAGTTTTCCCAGCACCACTTGTTAAAGAGATTGTCTTTTCTCCACTGTATATTCTCGCCTCCTTTGTCAAAAATAAGGTGTCCATAGGTGTGTGGATTTATCTCTGGGATTTCTATTTTGTTCCATTGATTTATATTTCTGTCTTTGTGCCAGTACCATATTGTCTTGATGACTGTAGCTTTGTAGTATAGCCTGAAGTCAGGCAGGTTGATTCCTCCAGTTCCATTCTTCTTTCTCAAGA
>SJYX01003401.1:84837-144915 GCA_006410675.1 Oreotragus oreotragus
CTGTCTTGATGACTGTGGCTTTGTAGTAGAGCCTGAAGTCAGGCAGGTTGATTCCTCCAGTTCCATTCTTCTTTCTCAAGATTGCTTTGGCTATTTGAGTTTTTTTTTTTTTTGTATTTCCATGCAAAATGTGAAATTATTTATTCTAGTTCTCTGAAAAAATACCGTTGGTAGCTTGATAGGGATTGCATTGAATCTATAGATTGCTTTGGGTAATACACTCATGTTCACCATATTGATTCTTCCAATCCATGAACATGGTATATTTCTCCATCTATTAGTGTTATGTTTGATTTCTTTCATCAGTGTTTTATAGTTTTCTATATATAGGTCTTTGGTTTCTTTAGGTAGATTTATTCTGAAGCATTTTATTCTTTTTGTTGCAATGGTGAATGGAATTGTTTCCTTAATTTCTCTTTCTGTTTTCTTAGTGAATAGATACAAGTGTGGCATATAAAATTAACACACAGAAATCCCTTGCATTCCTATACACTAACAATGAGAAAACAGAAAGAGAAATTAAGGCAGTGGGACCTTGAACAAGCCTCTTACTCTTTTGAACCTCAAGTGTTGGTTAAGACAAATGTAATTCCTCCCCATCTATCTTACACAGTTATGGTCCTGAGGACTTAAAAGTAAGATAATATATGTCTTGGGAAAACACTCTATGGAATGTAAGATGTTCAATAATTTGTTATTCAACAGATCCTAGAGTTGTTCTTTTCTTTGCTTATTATTTAAGTTCATCCTTCTCAGCATTAAACCATTCATATTGCTCTAGAAAAATATTCCCCTGGACTATTCTCATAGGTGGTTAGAACTAACTCTTCAAGGCTCATGTGCACGTGAATGCTCAGTTGTGTCTGACTCTTTCTGACCCCAAGGACCATAGCCTGCCAGGCTCCTCTGCCCATGGGATTCTCCAGGCAAGAATACTGGAGTGGGTGGCCATTTCCTTCTCCAGGGGTTCTCCCTGACCCAGGAATTGAATCTGCATCTCCAGTGTCTTCTGCATTGGCAGGTGGATTCTTTATCACTGTGCCAAGTGGGAAGCCCCTTTAAGGGTCATAAAGAGATGTAAAAAATCAAGAACTCTGAGTGCCTGTCAAAGGACTCTGCAAATTTCACACAAACATTTCTATGTAAGGGAATTCCCTGGCCATCCAGTGATTAAGACTCAGCACTTTCATTGCTCTGGGCCTGGGTTCAATTTCTAGTCAGGGAACTAAGACCCTGCATGACGCAGCCAAGAAATTTTTTCTACGCAATATATTTTATGACTACACACTCAGATCCTAGGCTACACAAACACCTGTAGTCTTGGATATAAATGAACCACATGAGACATAGGAGAGCTCGCAGTTGACAGGAACAGATATAAAAGAGATATATGGTCCCAAGTCCTGTTAATGTATAGGAAGTTATCCGTTCAGTTCAGTCACTCAGATGTCTCCAACTCTTTGCAACCCCATGGACTGCAGCACTCCAGGCTTCCCTGTCCATCACCAACTCCCAGAGCTTGCTCAAACTCATGCCCATTGGGTCGGTGATGCCATCCAATCATCTCATCCTCTGTCATCCCCTTCTCTTCCTGCCTTCAATCTTGCCCAGCATTGGGGTCTTTTCAAATGAGTCAGTTCTTCGCATCAGGTGGCCAAACTATTGGAGCTTCAGCATCAGTCCTTCTAATGAATATTCAGAACTGATTTCCTTTAGGATTGACTGGTTTGATCTCCTTGCAATCCAAGAGACTCTCAAGAGTCTTCTTCAACACTACAGTTAAAAGCATCAATTCTTTGGTGCTCAGCTTTCTTGATAGTCCAACTCTCACATCCATACACGACTGCTGGAAAAGTCATAGCTTTGGCTAGACAGAACTTTGTCAGTAAAGTAATGTCTGTGCTTTTTAATAGACTGTCTAGGTTGGTCATAACTTTAATTTCATGGCTTCAGTCAACATCTTCAGTGATTTGGGAACCCAAGAAAATAAAGTCTGTCACTGTTTGCATCATTTCCCCATATAGGAAGTTATAGTACAATGATTTTATGGGGAAAGGGTTATCTTGGTAATATGTCAGCCCATCCTGGGCTTCCCAGGTGATGCAGTGGTAAAACTCTGCCTGCTAATGAAGGACACACAGGTTTGACCCCTGGGTCAGGAAGATCCCCTGGAGGAGAGCTTGGCAGCCCACTCAAGTATTCTTGCCTAGGAAATACCATGGACAGAGGAGCCTGGCAGGCTACAAGCCATGGGGTCGCAAAGAGTCAGACATGACTGAGTGAGCACACACACACACAGCTCATCCTGGCTAGATAACTTTGTTTAGGTACAACTTGGTTCACTTTTCTTCCTGTCATTGAAGCTTCTTCATAACTAGGAATCTCATCAGAGAGATAGTAACTCAGTTGGAAATCAGGACAATGATGGACTTTGGATTTACAGTGGAAGGAGAGACTGACAATGCAGAGACTGGACATAGTGGGGTCAGCAGCTCTCCAGTGGAAAGTGTCAGTTGGAGCCTCCTGCACTGAAAAGGTATGCTTGTCACCTCTCATTGTTACCAAAAGGTATGCATAGTGTGTCTGACTGCTCAGCACTCAACAGCCAATAAGCAAGCCAGGATGGTGGAAAGGAAAGTTTGCTTTATTTTAGATGGCAACTGAAGGGGCAGGGGCCAGGGATAGCAAACATCTGTCCAAAGGTCGACTCCCCCCACCCTCTGACAAGCAGAGGGTGAGAGCATTTATAGACAGGAGTCTGGTGGGGGGGACTACATGCGAAACAGCACAGTCATCCCTAACAGTCATTTCAAATTGGTCATCTGTGGTCTGACCAATATCATCTTGAATGTTTTAGGTGCAGTTAATCATCAGTTCCAGGGTTCATTTGTTCCCATTCTTTGCGGTCATTTCTCAGAACTGTGGCAGCTGAAGTTCTGGGTACAGTCCGGCCATCGTGTAGTTAACTTCTCCACCTGGGGTTTTGGTATCTTTAAGGCAGCTTACAGGATAGGGCGCAGAATACTATCTACTGCCCTTGAGAAAGAACTAGAAGCCCTTGACTATGCTTAATGACCACATTATTATTATTTAGTCTCCTTAGACTGCTTTCCTTTGTTTTAGTATTTCTCATTTCTTTGATTAAACTTACTCTTGGATTAAAATTTTCCACAGGCAAAAGGCAGGCAGAGGACATGGTGGGGGGTGGGGCAAGGATCATATGGTCCTGCTCTGTTTCATTACCACCGGCCCTATGGCAGGTCACTAAGTCATAGCATCCAGTGAACTGTAGCCACTGCAAACATTTCATCTATCATCTATCTGTCTGTCTGTCTGTCTATCTATCATCTCTATCTTGTTGAGAAAGTCTCAGGTTAGTGTAACAATTTGCTTACCAATTCACTTGCTATAAAAGAAAAATTAGGGGCTATGATGAGGGTCTTAGCCTGTCTACACTTCCAGCAACTTTCAGAGGTCTTTGAGTTCCTCATTTTGATTCACTAAAAAACAGATTATTAATCAAAAGTTAAAGTGTTTCCCTTTGGTAAGGATAGTGATCTTTCTCTTAGCCCTTTTCCAGTGCTGATAAGGACAAAGCAGATCCTATTCAGAAAGCCCACTGTCACAGCAATAGCCAAGACATGGAAGCAACCTAAATGTCCATCAACAGAAGAATGGGTAAAGAAGAGGTGGAATATTACTCAGCCATTAAAAGGAATGAAATTGTGCCATTTGCAAAGATGTGGATGGACCTAGAGACTGTCATTCAGAGTGAAGTAAATCAGAAAGAGAAAAACAAACAGCATATATTAATGCATATAAGAGGAATCTAGAAAAATGGTATAGATGATCTTATTTGCAAAGCAGAAGTGGAGACACAGTTGTAGAGGACAGATAGATATATGGATACCAAGGGGAAAAGGAGGGGTGGGAGGAATTGGGAGATTGGGACTGATATATATATATAGTATTGACACTAAGCATAAAATAGATGGCTAGTGACAACCTACTGTACAGCACAGGGAACTCTGCTTAACACTCTGAGGTGACCTAAATGGGAACGAAATCCAAAACAGAGGCGATATTTGTTTATATATAGCTGATTCACTTTGCTGTATGATAGAAATTAACACAACATTGTAAAGCAACTATACTCCAATAAAAATAATTTTTAAAAAAACAAAACAAAGCAAAACAAAAGCCTACTCTTGGAAATGGAACTGCTCTGTCAACATCAGCAAACAAAGGTGAACAAATTATCCTTGATTTCCCCCAAAAATATTAACAAATAATTAACAGAGAAAGTGGAGTCCATTTGACAGTAAATAGAATAAGATCTAGGCTAAACAAAGAAAATGCAAAAAAGCAAATTGGTTCAAGTATCTCTTCTCTACCCTTCTCTGTTTCTCTCTTTTCTCTGACTCTTTAGATCTACCAAACTTTGCACAGATTTCTTCTCTTGCAGTCCCTTGGTCTCCCAAGCTCCCCATCCTAATTTGGCTCTCCATGACTCAGAATCTTTATTTTACCTCCAACCACCATGGCACCCCATTCCAGTACTCTTGCCTGGAAAATCCCATGGACGGAGGAGCCTGGAAGGCTGCAGTCCATGGGGTCGCTGAGTCGGACACGACTGAGCAACTTCCCTTTCACTTTTCACTTTCATGCATTGGAAAAGGAAGTGGCAACCCACTCCAGTGTTCTTGCCTGGGGAATCCCAGGGATGGGGGAGCCTGGTGGGCTGCCATCTATGGGGTCACATAGAGTCTGACACGACTGAAGCGACTTAGCAGCAGCAACCAATCCAAGGCATGTACTATTTCTCCACTTATAACCCCAATAGTCAGTGGGTTCTTATGCCCTTGGGTTTTAAAGGCTAACTAGCTAGTCCAGATACTACCCAGGTGGCGCACTGGTAAAGAATCTGCCTGCCAGTGCAGGAGAGGCAGTTTCAATCCCTGGGTCGGCAAGATCCCCTGCAGGAGGGGATGGCAACCCACTCCAGTATTCTCGCCTGGAGAATCCCATGGACAGAGGTTGGCAGGCTACACAGCCCATGGGTTTGCAAAGAGTTGGACACGACTGAGCGACTGAGCACAGAGCTAATCCAGAGGCTAACACAGTATTACAGAAAGTCTTGCAGGGATGGGCTACTCCCAGAGAACATGTAACAGATGCATGTTACTAATAACCTCCTAAAGACAAGCGGTCCGTGGGAACCATTTTTCCCATGAGAGAGTCTAATGATGGACACTCACACTTGTCAGCTAAGGGCCAGGCTCCATCTGCCTGGGGGTGCACATAACTGCAGCCAGAATGACCACTCTCACCCCAATCAGAGGAGGTTCCTCCCAGCCCTGATCTCTTGATGTCGAGGTCCTCTACCTCCAGTTTCCTTCCTTCAGAGTTCTGGGAACATTGATGCTATCTCACCGAAAGCCTTTCTGATGATTCCCTTAATTCCCTCAGTCTGGTAGTACACTTGGCTTCAGAACAGAGAGGGTTGAAATGGCTGTCAATGATGATCTCCTCTGATCTGGCAATCCTGAAGGATAAACGTGCCAAAATGAGACAATTAAAGGAGCAGTGTCCTGTGCATGAGAAAGAACTATGATGTATTAAAGTATGGAGTGCCACCCAAATGATAAGGAGTAGGTACCCAGACATGCTGTCAGTATTTTCACTTTTATATTTAAAAAGAAAAAAACTCATGAAGCTTTAAAACTCCTCCAGTGAAAAGAATCTTAAAAAAAAAAAAAAAAGACTGGATATATACAGGGACTTCAAAGGTGGCTCAATAGTAAAGAATCTGCCTGCCAGTGCAGGAGACACGGACTCGATCCCTGGGTCAGGAAAATCCTTTAGCTGAGAAAATGGCAACCCACTCCAGTATTCTTGCCTGGAGAACCCCATGGATAGAGGAGCCTGGTGGGCTCCATTTGTCCATGGGGTCACAAAGAGTTGGACAAGATTGAGCATGCACGAATATATAACTGATTCACTGAACTACACTCTTGAAGCTAACACAGCATTGTAAATCAGCTATACTCAAGTGAAATGTTTAAAAGAAAAAAAAAATTCCCCCAGCAGAATCATTCTGCATTTCCTGAGGTAGAGGCTGTGAAAACAGAGTGAGATTGCCAAGGGTATCTGGGGAGGCTGATCAGCAGTGACATTAAACAGCAGTTTCCTGTGAGAAGCACAGCTGGCATTTAGACAGGGCGGGAAGAGCAGAAACCGAGCAAAGGGGACTCGAGAGATGGCGGGAAGTGAAGCAGGATGAATGGAGGGGCCAAGCCATGACAGTAAGCGTTAACGTGCCAGTGAAGACCTCAGCAAATGCCACTGCTCACAATACACACCTGCCACCATCTCCTGATCTCAGGACACCTGAAGCATAAACTCCCACACAGCAACCCTTCCTTTGTTCTTATAAATTGGCAACAGGCCCACATCACTCATGTTGCACCAAAGTCCTGACTATACAAAATAACTAGAGACAAATCATTCACTCATTTGGTGAAATGAATGGAGTGGACAGTGGGGGATAGGGACAAGGGAGACAGATTTCATCAACTTCCACACATTCCAGAATGACCTTTATGTTTGCAGGGCTTCCCAGGTGGCCCAGTGGTAAAGAATCCACCTGCCAGTGCAGGAGATGCAAGAGATATGAGTTTGATCCCTGGGTCGGGAGGATACCCTGGGGTAGGAAAGGGCAACCCACTCCAGTATTCTGGCTGGAAAATTTCCACGGATAGAGGAGCCTGGAGGGTTATAGTCGATGGGGTCACAAAGAGTCGGACACGACTGAACAACTAAACACGTTTTATGTCTGCCTTTCACTTGGATGTTAACACACACATGTAGTTGAAAGAGACTTTTATTCCTCTTGTTAACATATTTGGGTAGCTGTGTTTCACACGATTAACATACAGGTGTATGATTTAAATTTGGTCAATTTTGCTTATTTTTGTTTGTGCCTTTTTATCAACCTCTCTCTATTTTTTCCCCTCCCTCCCTACCCCAGGGCAGCCACTTTTCTACACTTTGTTTGACATTTCCAAAATTTTATTTTATTTAGTCATTTATTTATTTCAGATTCCACATATAAGCAATATCATGTGGCATTTTTCTTTCTCTTTCTGGCATATTTCACTTGGCATCATGTCCTCAAGGTCCATTCATTTGTCACAAATAAGAACATATCCTTCTCTGTTATATTATTCTGTCTGAATAACACTCAATTGTATTTACAGATCTTTCCTGACTTATGATAGGGTTATGACCCATAAACCCATTGTATGCTGAAAATATCATAAGCTGAAAATGCGTTTGATGCCCTAACCTACTGAACGATGTAGCTTAGCCCAGGTTACCTTCAATGTGCTCAGGACACTTAACATGAGACTACAGTTGGGCAAAACCATCTAACACAAAGCTTATTTCACACACAGAAAAGTGTTGAATATTTCATGTCATGTATTGAATTCTGTACTGAAAGTGAAAAACAGAATGGTTGTTATGGGTATGGAATGGCAACAGGTGTGTCAGCTGTACACTCACGTGTTCCTCTGGCTGACTGGGAGCCAGGCTCCCAGAACCACACAAGAGAATAGTGTAGCATGTTGTCACTAGCCCAGGAAAAGATCAAAACCCAAAGTACAGTTCCTACAGAATGCATATCACTCTTGCACCAACATAAAGTCAGAAATCATAAGTCAGACTATCATAAGTTGGAGATCGTCCAAATATACATCACACCTTCTTTATTCATTCTTCTGTGGATGGACCCTTGGGTTGATTCCATGTCTTGGCTATTGTGAACAGTGCTCCTGTGAACGGGAAAGTGCAACCATCTCTCTGAAACTCTGTTTTCATTTACTTTGGATGTATACCCAGATGTGGGATTGCTGGATCAAATGGTAATTGTATTTTTTAATTTTTGAGGAACCTCCAAACTGTTTTCCTTAGAGGCTAAAACCATTTACATTCCCACCAACACTGCACAAGGGTTCCCTTTCCTCCCTGCATCCTTGCCAATGCTTGTTATCTCTTGTCCTTTTCATTTTTCATTTTTATTGGACTTTAGCTGCTTTACAATGCTGTGTTAGTTGCTACTGCATAGCAAAGTTAATCAGCTACATGTGTATATATATCTCCTCTTTTTTGGATTTCCTTTCCATTTAGGTCACACAGAGTATTGAGTAGAGTTCCCTGGACTAGTCAGTAGGTTCTCATTAGTTATCTGTTTTATATAGTAGTATATGTATGTGAGTTCCAATCTCCCAATTCATCTCACCCCCTCTTCTCCTCTTGGTGTCCATACATTTATTCTCTACCTCTATGCCTCTATTTCTGCATTGCAAAGAGGTTCATCGGTCTTGTCTTTTTGATGATAGCTATTCTAACATGTGTGAGGTGATGTATCAATGTAATTTTGATGTGCATTTCCCTGATGACTAAGAAAGTGAAAACCTTTCCACGTACCTTCTGATCATTTCTATGTCTTCTCTAGAAGAATGCTTATTCAGTTCCTCTGCCCATTTTTAAATTGAATTGTTTGGGTTTTTTGCTTTGAGTTGTGTATAGTTTTTATATATTTTAAATATTAACCCCTTAGCAGATGTATGAGTTGCAAATATTTTCTCCCACTCTGTAGGTTGCATGTTCTTTTATTTTGTTGATGTGCAGATGCTTTTTAGTTTGATGTATTCCCACTTTTTAATTTTTACTTTTGGCGTCAAATGTAAAGAAAAAGTCACTGCCAAGACCAAAGTCAAGGAGCTTACCTTCTACATTTTCATGTAGATCAGTTCTGTCAACTTTGGTCAGTTATAAAGAAACGTTATTCCTGAATGACTTGTTCATTGAGTTGTCACTGTGAAAAGAAAACAACATTAAAATACAGACTTAAAAACACGAAAACTATATCAAGTTTTTGTAAGGTTGGAGTGCTACTCACTTTTGCTCAATATCAGATTGTCAAAATTAATAATCATCACAGCAAGAAAGAAATAATTTATTTTTTCATAGCCTTGACTAAAGATTCAATTTTTACAAGGTGGAGAACAAATTGTATGATTTTTTTTTTTTTTGAGATGAAGAGTTTATTCAATTTGCTTCAAGGCCATTACATAACTGTTTATTTTGGTTAGCATAGTATTTTGTTGTGCAATTAGTGCTATTAATTTATACCTTCAAATTATATGATTTTTAGCAAATTTCCCCTTAGTATCTGAATGTTTTTCTAATTAAGGAACAAAATTTTTAAAAAAGAAACAACATTTAAAAGAAAAGTTCAATTGTGTCAATGCACCTAATGGATATTTTAAAATAAACCAGATTATTGGATTGGGCTTCCTCTCCTAATAACTGACCCAGAAAAGAAGTTAATTTCTTGGAATGTAAAGTAGGACTATTTCCTTGTATTTGTCTTTTAGTCAAATATCTTAAATCCAAAATTATAATGGGTATATATAATACATCTGGCACTAAATTGTTTTAAAAATTAAGTACTTTATTTCCCAACAGCTATTACTGAATACTACAGAAATGTCTGTAATTGTGTTTGTGTGCACAGCTATAATGGTTTCTGAAATATGATTTAAAAGTCAATACCTAAAAGTATTTTAAATGCATACTTGGGCATTATTCATCCTAGAGGCATGCACATTTTATTTTCTAGAAAAATCAAAGACATACTTTGTCAAACCAAAAACTGTATTTTCAATATTGTCTATATGGTTTAATTGTGCAGGGACAATACTTAGATTTAACCAACTTATAGGATGAACCTAAAAGATGAAAGAATATTAAACTTGAATATTATTTCCCTGATGGCTCAGCTGGTAAAGACCCCACCTGCTAATGCAGGAGATACAAAAGACATGAGTTTGATCCCTGGGACAGGAAGATGCCCTGGAGAAGGAAATGGCAACCCACTTCAGTATTCTTGCCTGGAAAATTCCATGGACAGAGAAGCCTTGTGGGTTACAGTTTATAAGGTTGCAAAGAGTTGGNACCCCACCTGCTAATGCAGGAGATACAAAAGACATGAGTTTGATCCCTGGGACAGGAAGATGCCCTGGAGAAGGAAATGGCAACCCACTTCAGTATTCTTGCCTGGAAAATTCCATGGACAGAGAAGCCTTGTGGGTTACAGTTTATAAGGTTGCAAAGAGTTGGACAAGACTGAGTGTGTGTGTGTGTGTGTGCACGTGCATGCACGCACACACACACACAGGGGATGAACAAAAGGATGAAAGAATATTAAACCTGAACAGCATAGACATAGATTTTCTGCAGCTAAAATTCTGTGTTTTAGTAACATGTAGCTACCAAACCACTGACTAATGATTAAAGTAAAAATTAACTAAGTTTCTTTTATCTTAACATTTCTTTTAACATTTCTATACTCTTTTTAAGTATAGGAAAAAGAGCATTTATATTATTTATGAGGTTATTATTATTATCCATTGATTATGTAATGCTTATTTTATTTTTCTAATATATGTTTGGAAAAACAAGATAACAATATTGTAGGGAGTACATTACTGAAAAGCAATCACAAAATAACAAATTAACAACATTTATAACAAATATAAAGTAATTGTTAGGGTTTTTAAGTCCTTAGGAATTTTTGAATATTGAAAGAGCAAACAGATATAAATATATTTTGCTTTAGTTTAGGTTCGTAATTTTTCTTTCCCTGGTTACTTTTAGGGAAATTAAGACACATTTTTATGGAAAAAAATTTACTCTATAATTACATATTACTTCAAGATTTTTAAATTCATGCTTTATAAATAGACTGTAATCAAACTAATTGATAATACTACATTAACCTGGTTCATACAAATCAGGCTACAATCGATTCAACACTCATTACTGTTCACCTTTATTTTATATATAACTGAATTTAAAGTTGATTTGTTTCCAAACAAAAATGTATTAGGAATAAAATTTTATTTATAATAATTAAGTGTGCAAATCCACCAAAATTATATATTTTGCTAATCCTTTGGCACTTGAGAATCTATAATTTGGGTAACTTTTTAGCATATACCTGAAAATTATAAATTTACAATGTATTATAGTTTTAGCTGCCATGGAATAGTGACCTCAAATTGGAAGCTTTAGCTGTTAAATACTCAAGAGCTTCTTACTTCAGACCTTGGTAGGTGTTGGTTTGAAAAGACTTTGAGAGAAATACGTTACTTAGAAACATACAGTCTAGGGTGGAAATGAAATACATAAAGATTTCACAAGAAATTCTCCTGTCTGCAGGCAGACTCAAGGACATGTCCACTGAACCACACCTGGCCCACAGAGTGGCAGAGGAGGAGCTATGTGCAAGATGGAAGCTGAGAATAATTCTGCAAATGTTGCTGAAAACAATCCAGATCCTCTCAGTACAGTCTCTCAGTCTGCACATTCCAACTCAGGTGGGAATCTCCCTGCGCTTGTCCATTCCCATCCCTCAAGCTGTAATTTACACTTATGTCTTCAAGGTGGCTGCTGAGTTTAGTTTCACCTGATTTCATTTCAATAAGGGAGACGCTCTCACAAGTAAGGGAGACTCTCGCTGTCGGGGATTTCCAGACTGTGTGCAGGGGTAGAGGTGGATCTGCCCTGATGGTCACCTCTCCAGGCCCTTGCAGGTGGCCAGTCTCCACACGAGCCCTCCACGCTGCCTAGTTAACAAGAATCCATCTGATTTTTTAAAATTATTATTTATTTATCTGTGGCTGCGCTGGGTCTTTGTTGGGCTTCCCAGGGGGTGCTAGTGGTAAAGAACCCATCTGCCCATGCAAGTAGACATAAGTGACACAGGTTCGATCTCTGGGCTGGGAAGATCCCCTGGAGGAGGGCATGGCCGCCCACTCCAGTACCCTTGTCTGGAGAATCCCGTGGACAGAGGAGTCTGGCGGGCTACAGTCGCTAGGGTTGCAGGGTCAGATGTGACTGGGCGGCAGCAGCAGCGTCTCTTTTGCCGCGCAGGCTTTCTCTGGTTGCAGCGAGCGGAGTCACTCTCTAGTTGTGGTGCGCAGGGCTCCTTTCAGTGGCCTCTGCTCTTGCAGAGCACGGGCTCTACGTTCTCGGGCTTCCGTGGCTGCAGTGCTTGAGCTCAGTAGTTGTGACATAATGGCTTAGTTATGTCTAAGCAACTAAGTGGAGCTTAGTTGCTCCGTGGCACGTGGGATCTTCCTGGACCAGGAATCGAACCTGTGTCCTATGCACTGGAAGGTGGCTTCTCAGCCACTGGACCACCAAGGAGGTCCCAGCATTCATCTGATTTTTAAATCACACTGAGGGTTGCAGAACACAAGGCCTCAGGAACCAACCTAAAACCTTAAAACATTGCTGTTGTTAGTTGTTATATATAGTATAACATATACATGGTTCTTCCAGTAGTCAGGTGTCTTTTAACCTGGTAAAAGCAGTGAAGTGCCAGCTAGAAATGAGAACCAAATCTGCAGAACGAGCTTAGATGATTCAAATCTTCCCCTGAACCAGTCCTGAGACAGCCCTCCATCTATTCCGGTCAACACCAATGTCAGAGCTCCTCTAGTTCATTTCATAACTAGACCTACGTCCTTTGAAAGAAGTAACATGATTGTTTCCATGTTAAGTGGTCAAAGACAACCTGGCTATAGTAGTTTTTAAAAGAAATAAAAAAGAGAGAGTTAAGAAGTAAAAAGGATGAGTTCATTTTCTGAGACAAGTTTAGCTACATCAGAAAATGCTTCAAGTCAATTTAAAAAGGAACGATTTCACTGTCAATCTTCTCCATATGCCTCCTTTGGGTTTTGTTTTATTATCATTTGAAGGTAACTAGAATTGCAAACATCAGCTTCTCTGAATAATCACTAAGATGTCTTCCAAAAGAAAATCAAGGGCTCTAATCCTAGTCTAAATTTTTGGAAGGCTTCCCAGTTAAACGTCAAAACAGTAGCTTCCTTTGGGATAGCTATTCCTTTTTATTGTACTGAAGAGCCCTTTTAGTGGCTTGTTCTGAATAATTACATATCATGCTTGACTTTCCTTTTACATAATATGAAAATTTTTTATTTCCTTATTCTCTATGGTAACAGCCAAGTTGCTTCAAGCCTGTTTCTTTTCTCTCAAGTACAAAGCCATTTTCCTGGAAGTGGAGGTGGGAGATCTGTCACACACGCAGGCAGAGAACGTAAAGCAGTTCAGACGAACAGAAACACGCACCCTGTCCGCACTCCATCTGCGTCAAGTCAGCTTGCTTTCTCCTGAAGCCATGTACATGTCCTCACCCTGGGACTTCCGAGGTGCTTTCACTCAGCATAGAATGCTCTTCCCTCCTTCCCATCCTCACACTACCGTTCTTCACTCATCTCTCACTGTCAGCTCAGAATCCTTCCCTATCATGATGACTTCCCCCTTGATTACCCAGACAGGATCTTTTCTCAGCTAGGGAAAGGGTGTGCTTAGTCATTCAGTCCTGTCTGACTCTGTGACCCCCATGGACTGTAGCTTGCCAGACTCCTCTGTCCATGGGATTTCCCAGGCAAGAATACTGGAGTGAGTTGCCATTCCATTCTGCAGGGGATCTTGCCCACCCAGGGATCGAACCTACGTCTCCTGCATTGGCAGGTGGATTCTTTTACCATTGTGCCACCTGGGAAGCCCAAGGAATGGGTCCCCGCTGTGAACTTTTAAAAGTATGCAATAAATGGTAGTATTAATTTTGATTTTTTTTTAATTCACAATTTTCACAATACCTACAAAATTGTTCTTTTTCATGGGGTTACCAACGTTTGTAGTCACCGTCTGCATGTATCCTTTCCTGAAATGTTGTCATAAGATATATTAATTTTCCTAGAACAGAAAGGGGGACCCCTGGCTAGCTGATTGGACACACCAGCACTGAGCAGACCACTTAGCAGGGGAACATGCTGGCTTCCTCTGTCTTCTGTTGTTGTTGTTGTTGTATTTTGTATTTATTTTTTAATGGGAGGAAAATGGGTTTACAATGTGTTGGTTTCTGTCATACAGCAACACGAATCAGTCATATGTCTGTTCCCTCTCTCTTTGATTGGCTTTCCTCCCATAGAAGCAGGGTGCATCAATATCCCAAGGGCAGAGGCACTCACTGTCCCAGTGGCTCCCTGCCAAGTGACCTGGAACGAAGGAAGGCTGCTTAGAAGGCTGCTGAGCCACGGCTTGGGGGCAGATGATGGCCTGACAACCCCCTGAAGGCCTCCAGTGGCACCTCTCCCCTCCTCTTGAGGACTGCTCCCGTACTCTGTTTGCTACATGTTAAGTCGGTTAAGTTTGTTACGGTTAAGTCTGTCGTGTTGGTGTTAGATGTTATGTCATGTCTGACTCCTTGAGATGCTATGGACTGTAACCCGCCAGGCTCCTCTGTCCACAGAATTTCTCAGGCAAGAATACTGGAGTGGGTTGCCATTCCCTTCTCCAGGGTATCTTCCCTACCCAGGGATCGAACCCACATCGCCTGTATTTGCAGGTGAGTTCTTTACTACTGAGCCACCTGAGAAGCCCTCTGATTAAGTCAATCCTTTTGTGCAAAGCACTTTTCCCCCTAAATCTATTAGGGAGACTATCATGTTTATCAGCTTTTTATTTTTATCAGTAAAGGATACTTATTTAGGGAGCTATCTGTCTGGGACTGATGATATTTGATAACATTCACAAAGCAATTTGCTTATTTTCATTATCTCATATCTTGCAGCGCATCCTAACTCCTCAGGGAGGGCAACATCTGTTCCTGCAGGGGGAATGTTTCCAGCCTTCTCGTTGGTTCTCCCCGCAGCTTTAGACTCCAGGGAAACCAGCTCTCCCTCATTCTTGTGGATTCCCTAGGTTTTTGCACGGAGATTTATGAAAAAGAGACTTGTAATGCTTCAGTGTTAATTAGATATCACAGTCTTATGAATGATAAAAATGAGACTAAAATGATGATCTGAAAAAAGAAAAGCAAAGGAGATTTAGAAAAGATTTCAAAGATTCTTTAAAACCACTAGGAAATTCTCTCTTCAGAAGGAAAAAAAAATTATACAACAAATATGAAAATTATTCTGCTGTCAAATACTTAGCTTATTTACTGTTAAAATATTAATATTGTGCCTTCCTAGACTGAGACTAACTTTTAAATTTCAGGCATTTAGATTTAGAGTTCAACTCACAGCTTATTAAAGTGTGGAATGTGATTCTCTAATATTCTTACAACTATGCCCCAGAACGCCAGAGCATACATACTATATGGGCCAATTAATTTTCAAATTTCATAAAGTATGTCAGTGCTATAAACAATTAGTGAGAAAAAAATGTACCCTTTTTGATGGTAAAATGACATGGAGCACTTAAACATTCATTGAGGGCCTGTTGGGCTCCAATGGTAGGGATGGGGGTGGGGAAGGGGACAGGGTAAGGATGAATGGAGATGCGAGTGGGGGAGGGGAAATCAGGAAATTCACAAAGAACAGTACCCGCTTTCAAAAGGTGTCCACAATCCCATGAGTGGGAAAGAAAAGGTGGAGGAAAAGAAAATGCTGCTGGTATGCTGACAGTTGTGTCATGACAAACCATGTAGGCAGCCTCCAGTTTCCAAACTGTTGAGCCACTTTTTAAATAAAGCCTGGAATCCAGGATTTTCCAGCACATCCGCTTTCAAAAGGTGTCCACAATCCCATGAGTGGGAAAGAAAAGGTGGAGGAAAAGAAAATGCTGCTGGTATGCTGACAGTTGTGTCATGACAAACCATGTAGGCAGCCTCCAGTTTCCAAACTGTTGAGCCACTTTTTAAATAAAGCCTGGAATCCAGGATTTTCCAGCACAGGCCCAACTAAGGAGTTAAGGAGATCAGTAGCTGTTTTTTGTTTTTTCTTTTTTCTCTTTCTTTGTCCCCCTTAGGGCCTTGTAATAGTCCTACTTCCTGATCAAAAAGTGGATCAACTCCAAGTGTAAAAACAATTTCATTCTCTGCAGCTTAAAAAGCTTTCTTAGCTCAAGAGTTCAGTGATGGAGTTCTGTCCCAGCTCCATTATTCAGAATCCAGGAGGCCTTGAGTGCATCCCCTCACCGCTCCACCTTCAGGAGAAACTGCAGGAAAGCCCTTTGTGTGCTAAAATGGCCAGCTAATGGTACTATGATGCTCCAACAAGATGATGGAACTGGATTTAGAGTAAGACCATTCACCAAAATTGCACACTCTACCAGGGATAAGAAAGACCCAGAGGAATTCAAATTTTCACTTCCTGATTAAGCTGTCCCTCTTGAACTGAGCTCTGATCCACCGTGATATTTTGTCCTGGGAGTAACTGTCCAGCTTCACTTTCTGCCACACTTCCCACCCTGGGCCACATCAGCTGTCACTAAGACACCCAACTCCAGTCTCTCTATGACTGTGCCAAGGTCCTGTCTTAGGTCTTAGTACCCAAAGCTACGAGAAGTGGACCATAACGAAGGCTGAGCATTGAAGAATTGATCCTTCTGAACTGTGATGCTGGAGAAGACGCTCGAGAGTCCTTTGGACAACAAGGAGATCAAACCAGTCAATCCTAAAGGAAATCAACACTGGATTTTCATTAGGGGGACTGATGCTGAAGCTCCAATACTTTGGCCACCTGAGTCGGGAAAAGCCGACTCATTGGAAAAGACCCTAATGCTAGGAAAGACTGAGGGCAGGAGGAGAAGGGGATGACAGAGGATGAGGTGGTTGGATGGCATTGCCGACTCAATGGACGTGAGTTTGAACAAATTCCGAGAGATGGTGAAGGACAGGGAAGTCTAGCGTGTTGCAGTCCATGGGGCCAAAAAGAGTAGGACACAACTTAAGGACTGAACAACAGCCCTAAACCTGGCACTGTTTTACCTCCCTGGAATGACAACTTATTGTATTATAACAATTGCCCCCTAACAGTGTGGGCACCCATTGAAGACAGAGATCGTGTATTATTAATCTTTGTACCCTTGTCAGTATACCTGGCAAAGATACATGGCTTAGTGAATGAATGGGTACATGTACACAAATCATAATTTCTGCCCATAAAGAACAGGATTGTGACATACTCCAACCACATGTTTCTGTGTTTCCCTAAAGCACTATTACTGTCTATATAGTTTTATAACAGCTTTACTGAGATTAATTCCCAGGTAACCTCAGCTTTTCAAAAGTTTACTGGGTATCACTTGTTACGAAAAAACTACATTAGTTACTACTTTCGATCACCAAAAGAAATCCAAAGAGCTTCTGCTTTTATGTAAAAGGCAAAAGGCAAAAATAGCACTCAGCACTTGATTTGCAGCAAGCTTATATAGAGGCAGTGTCAAGCTCTCCACCTCCCGCCCCCAACTATACTGAGCATCTCAGTATCAATCTGTCATAGATTTGAAATAAGTCTGTGAGCATCTGTGCTTTATCTTGATTGATTTTGTGTGTTCATTAGCAAGATATGCCCCAAGGTAATTCTTTTGTGTTTTCTGCCCTTTTGGCTTATGAATGGTTTCATAGAAACACTCTACTTCAGGTAGGGCGAAGCTTGTACAAGTTCATTCAAAGTGTATTAATATAATGCAGTGGTTTTTAGTGGATTCAGAACTGTGCATCCATCACTACTAACAAACTGAGGGAACAGTCTCATCATCTTCAAGAAACCCCAACCCATTAGCAGTCACTCCCCAACCCGCCTCGCGCCCCTAGCAACCATTAATCTACCTTCTGTCTCTATGGATTCTTAATTTCTTGTTACACTGTGTACACAGCCATCAGTTATTAGAACGCATCTCTGTGCCTGACTGAGACGTAAGAGCTGAAGCAGTTTTGAATCAGCGAAGAAGTACAAAATCAATTTCCTTGCTTTGTGACCTTGGGTAAGCTGTTGAACTGGATTTAGTTCCCTCCTAAAAATGAAGAAGTTTGGACTGTATAAGAGGTTAAAAAAAAAAGCAAAACAAAACCCCTCTGGCTATAATTCCAATAGGCTTCTTAATACATGTCTTCCCGTAATTAAGATTTCACACCAGAACTGCTGCAGCCGCTGCTTTCCCCGCGAAGGGCCCTAGAGAAAACGTTTTCTCTTTTTCTGCCCTTTGTGGGTGTCTATTCCTGGGCGGGCCAAGAAGAAACTGCAGGGCCCAGGAGCGGAGTCTTTCGCGCGCGGCGCCCGCAGGAAGCCTCGCCCAGCTCGGGACCGCACCCTCAGCGGCGCCCCCGGGAGAGAGCCGGCCGCCGCGCGCGCCACGGACGCGGGGAGGGGCGCGGCCATGGGGAGGGGGGCGGAGCCAGCGGCCCGGCAGCCTATCCGGGCGGCCGCGCGTCCCGAGGGCCGCGGCTCGCCGGCGCGCAGGGGGCGGGGCTCCGCTTGACAGTGGCGGTCGCCGGGCAGCGGAGCCCGGGCGCAGCGAGCGCGGCGCGGCGCGGCGCGGGGAGCACGGACGGCGGCGGCGCAGGGCCCCCGCTAGCTCAGGGTATCCGCGCAGCGGAACAGCCTCCCGCGGCTCCGGCGGCGGCGGCCGGGCGATGCAGCGGGTCTCCTCTGGCGCCGGTGTCCCGACCTCTCCCTGAAGGTACCGCGCGGAGCTCGCCCCCTCGCCCCGGGGCGGCGCAGCCTACCCCGCGGCTTTGTGAAGCCCCGGCTGGGGCGCGGGGTGGGTGGGGCCGGGCGGGGCGGTGCTGTCTGGGCAGCTTTCCCCGCGAGGAAGAGGGTGGCGGCGGAGGGAAGCGGGCTGAGGGAGGAGGGCTGTCTCCCGGGCGCGGCTGGCGGCCCTGCCGTCCTCCATCCTCCTGTCACCCCCACCCTCCCCACCCCACGTGGCTCCAAAGAGGTTTCGTTCCAGGAGAAAGTTTGGTGCTGAGACTCTCAGAGCCGGACTCGAGGGTCCCTGAGGCGCGCCCCGGTAGAGGGGAGGCAGGTCGTCCTTGCCGGGGACGCCCGTGACCTGCATATGGGCAAGCGGGAACCCAGGCCACTTTCTACCCTCTCCCCACACCCACTCTCCCCCCAGTAGCATTCCCGACGCAGGCCCTTTCCCGAGGGAATTCCTCGATGGGGATTTCCACCTCCCCCCGCCTTCCACACCCAATCGGAGCAGGGAACAGGCACGCAGAGCCCCCCCACCCCCCACCCCCGCTGTGGCTTCTGCCGAAGGTAGTAGTTCAGTCTCCCGCACCTTCTAATTAAAGGTCCCTGAACAGTGTGTCGGAGCTGCCGGTGATTCCTTCTGTGTCACATCCTGAATATTTTTTTTTCATGCCACTAGGCTTGCAGTTGGCTTCTCCAGCGTGCTGGGGTGTGGAGCACAGGAACGGGAGTAGAAGCTGTGGCCCATCTCTCAGGGTGCAGGGTGGGGGGAAAAAAAAGAATACAGAACGCGCTGATCCACTTGACTATGGGAAAAAGTTTCAGCCTTCAGAAAAAGATGGGTTTCCATGTGGATTATTTGCTTTGATGAAACTTCCTCAAATGTAGAGAAATAGAGTTAGTATTGAGTTTTACGAAAGGTTTGTAGGAACACAGTCTGTCATCACTGTAGCTGGGAGTAGAGGTGGTCATGTGCTTATCATAGGGACTTGAAATGAGCAGATGTCGATAAGTGTGTGTTGAATTCTGTTTCATTCTCATCAGCCTGATACCTTTCTGATCATACATGTGGGTTCTCACAGGTACTTTATTTCTTACCAAGAATATTCATACTATAAGACAACTTCATAATACCTTTGGTACCCTGCAGACCGCCTTAGCCAAGGACATCGACCTCTTGTTCTGGTCCACACTGTTTCTCCCTTCACCAGGTCCCATCACTTCCATAAGAATGTTTACATATGAAAGAGCAGGAAACCTCCTTCGTCCATGGTGACAGGATGTATACAGCATATACATAGTGCATACAGGTGTCCTAGATATTTTGTATGTAACTTTGATTCTCACAGTCACCCTGATGTGTTCCTATCACTTCCCCTATTTTAGGATTTAAAGAGTTTTGCAGTCTTCCCAAGATTGGAATTTGAACCTGGATGTCTTGGACTTCCTGCCTGGTGCTCGTTTCCACTAATCTATGCTATCTCTTGGCCTCTCTGGAGAGGAATACAGTAGGATACAGTAGGAAATCCCAGCGTGGCAACGTACGCTGTATCTCCCGACCTCCTGGGTCAGGGCCCTTTATGGAGTGTCTTCTCCTGGGAGCCCACCACTGTGTGCCCATTCGCTGTGACATCAGGGTTGACATCAGGGACTGACATGGGCTCTGCACACTACCCCCACTCCCCTACACCCAGGATGTAAGTCAGATGGCAATCTCCAAACATATAAACACCTTCCCCTTCCTAGTACCTTGGTTCCAGAAGACAGGTGACCGAGTGTTTTCCCTCTCTGCTGCTTAAGGAGCAGTTTCTCCCCTCTCAGCCATTCAGGTCTATTTTAAGTCTGCACAGATAAGTACACCCCACCAGCTGGCAGCCACGCGTCCCCTGTGGTGTTCACAGGGACACACTCACCCTCCTGTACCAACTGTCAGAGAATTCCTCACACAGCCCTGCCTACTTACAGCGGAAGACTGAAACAAGGTCTCCGAGGAAGATGATATTTGTCCAGGGAACCCCTGGATTCTCCTCTACCGACCAGAAAGGAGACTCACTCAAAGACCCTAGGGGCAGAAAGCAGGCCTTCTCAATAGTACCACGTGCCATGTGTGTGGTGGCCTGTTGTCAACACTGTTAAAGATAAAGTATTCACAGTATAGAAACACTTTACCGGTTGTCTTCATGATGGATGGAGGTGATCACCTGTTTCTGATTTGATTACTCACTTTTACACTGAGGCAGTTGTCACCTGGGTGAAGGGTCTGGAAATCTGGTATCACAGTTGTGATAGTTTGAAGCTGTGTCTAAAAAAAAAAAATGTCTTTTATTATAACCTACAGCTACTCTTTTATCACTTCTCTTCCCTAGGCAGGTTGTATGTAGGTCTATTCTCTCCCTTGTTATGGTCTTCAGCTCTTCTCTGGTTCCGAAATTGTTTGCAGTACTAAGGCTAAAAAGAGAGAAATGCATTTTTGAGCTGTGACCATATGCTGCCTGGAAGCCTATCCTCATAGTTGGCATTTTACTCATGTTACTCTAGTGTTCAGCATCTCAAAGTCCCATGTGCATGCTTTGGGATTTCATATGGGCTCTCCTGTCTAATCATTTTACTCCATCCCCCGCAGCGTGGTGAGGTTTCAGTCTAGAAGACAGCCCTGGCACCTCCCCTCTGATAGCTCTAAACTGTGGAAAACTGGAGCAGCACTAATTAAAGTTGGGAAAGTGGAACATGAGGTGTGCTCATTGTCACTCTCGCACCAGAATGGGAAATGTACCAAAACCATTTGAGAGTGAAGCCAACTTCTCTGAATGACTGGGGATCTGCAAAACTGTACCAGATGATTGACATGGTACAGTCAACCTGAATTTGGGAGCATGCAGATACCTCGCTAACCTAAAAGTGTCCGCAGTCAACAAACTTCCACTCTGCATTCTATTCAGGCTTTAAAAGCTCTTATTAACTGGCAACCCACCTTTATTTCTGTATTTCATCAAATCGGGAATGTCATCAGAATGTAAGACATAGCATGATTTTTCTTATACAGGGAGGAAAAGAAAATACTGCCAATTATATTATGACTTGCCGCTCTAACAGTGGTCTTCCAGGACACTGCATGAAACTGTCATGCTAGTATCTCACAGCTTTCAAGGTTCATCTCTTCCATCAGTTGTGTTACTTTTTACTGCTGGTACCTCAGTAGCATTGCTTATGGTGTGATAGGCAATCAGTTTGTATATGTCTTAGTTACAAACCGTAACAGATTCCTCTTCTGTGTTTTCCTTCAGTCTAGTTAAGCGTTTGGATTTTGCTTTGCAAGTTAATGTGGAAACACTAAACAAAGACAAATGTTTCCTTTAGTAACGGAACATTTAGACCCCACTACTCTGTTTGCCATGGTGCACACACAGTAACATCTTTAAGTGCCAGATCATAGTGTAATCTTTTTCAAAACCATTTAAATGGCAATTTAACAGAATACATGCAATGCCAACGAAGCCTCTTAGTGGAAGCAATGACAGAATGAATAGCGGTGACCAAGTTGATGCAAATACAGGGAAATGACGATTGTGCTGTGACTACTGCCAGGTTGTCAGTCATTCTAAGATACTGACCTTAAGAGCCATCCTGATTTCAGAGATATTAAAGTGCGGGGTTGGGGGGTNACCATGCTATTGGTTATAACATCTTAAACTATAAATCAATAAGACGTCTTGAACTCTCTCGGAGCAAGTAAGAACCCACTGCAGTTCTGGAGGGTACGGTCATTAGATAAATCTTTTCTCCTCGCAGTGCTTCAGTGTTCTCTGTCATGTCCAAGTGTCTGTCCCAGGGCCTACCCACAGAAATAGTAATTACGTAAAAAGCATTTTCAGCTTATTTCAGCATGGCTTGGATTTTAATGGAGTGCAGAACTGTTCTGTAAAATGTTAATCTAGCACTGTGTGGGGGAAAAAAAACTGTTCTTGAAATAAATGTATTTCAGCTGTGTGACTCTAAGTCACTTTACTCTCTAAATCTTGACTTCCTCCTTGGTAAAATGAGTATAATTTATACCTTCCTTGCAGGAACTGCTGTGAGAATTAAAAGGAATAATATAGGCACAGCCCTGGCTATTGCAAACTAGGTCCTCCATAAATGATTAAAATTAAAAGAAAAATCTATAGCTATACTTGACTTCTGTAAATACTATGGAGGAATCTTTCAGTATTATACATTTATTATACAAGCCAGGTTTTCAAAAAAATTAAAACTACTTGTCTTTTAGAGGTAGCAGGATGGTCTGGCATTGTTATAGGTAGGCGGTTTCAAAATTAGCCTCACTACATTAAAAATAAACTAGTGCTCATAAGAGATAATTAAGGGAGTCTACCCGAGAGGAGGATTATGTTTTCTACTTAACCTGCAATTTTAACACAAAGTTGTAACTTTTTCTAAACTGCTAAGAGATGTTTCATAGTATCTTTCTAGATGTATATCCTTTTCATTTCAGATATTAAGTTTCAAAAAAAAGGTCTCAAAAGCACATCTCCATTATTGTATTTTATGAAAAGTTTTTCCAAGTTGATACAAATGTTTGGTTTTTAAACAGAGTCAATGACTGGGAGTAAGAGGTCACTGAAGTGTTGAACCTAGTCGGGAGGAGGATGCAACCAAGTATATGAAGGAAAACATGAATAACTTATTATATCTGAAAGTAAACTCTCAAACTGGTTATGACTTTTATACTAGAAAACTAGTACTGGTGGAACATAATTAAAAACCTAGAATCATGCTGAGTGGTAACTGTAAGGCAAATTAAGAAGCTATGTAATCACAGCTATAACTACATGGTTTTTGTGAAAAATCTATCCTAGGCCACAAAGAAAATCTGGGTTTGAGGCTAAGAGACTTTCATGATAATAATACATAACTGATATATCTCAATAACATAAAATTGCAAGGACAAAGTGTAACAACAGCAGTATTACTTTCAAGAACTGTGTCAGGAGCTAAAAAAGAATCTCACAAAATTAGATAAATATATCCAGTCTGACATAAACACCATATGGTAACCGCCTTAAGAGACAGGAATTGTATGTTGTGTTAAAATTATGACACAGAGGTAGTAAAAGCTGGAAAGCAAATGCAATTTGCACAACTGGGTCTGAAGTCTAATATTTTATTTTTCTAGATATAAAGAATAAGATTGCAATATTATAGCTTTGGAATTTTTCTCCCATCTAGTTAAACTTCACAGAAAGGAGCAGTTGATATTATATTGCAATAGTTCCCCAAATAGTGGCATGGTTTAGCTGATCTTCCCTGGTTGCGCTCTTTAATGAATGTTTAAAATTAAGTATAACCACATTTGTAGCAACTGAAAATGGTCTCAAAATTCAAGGGTACAATAATTCTCTTTTTTTCCTGAGGGGCTAGAATTACTCCCACAGTGTAATTAAGAATGTTTCAACTGACCTCTGAATCACTACAAGCATCAAGCATATGGATACCAATTACAGCCAGGAAGGACCTGGAGATGAGTACTATAACATTTCAGGTCTTCTATCAAAGAATATCACTTTCAACAGAAAAATAGAAACAGCTGAAATCCAAGGGCAATATGCTGCCTCAAGTCCTCATTAAAAGTAGGGACTGTGCAAATATAAATCAACAAATATTTAGATAACATAAATATAAAATAGTTCAAAGTATCTGCCTCCCAAACAAAAAGCCCTCCCCCGCAGAAGACAAAAAAACAAAAACAGATTTTAAAGACTTCCTTTTGAGAAAAGTGGTATAATCTCTATTTACACAAAATACATGATTCTTACAAGTTTAGCTGCGGAAGTCATCATATTTACAGCAATCTCATTTTGTAAGCATACTGGCTGCTGAATCCTATAGATTCAGAAAGATAGCAAAGTTAGAGCCTCTTGTTCAGGTATTTTAAAATGGCAGGGGGGATTTCACTTTTGCAAAAGAGCAACAGTGGCCAAAGTAGAAGGTATTTCCAGAGTCCCTTCTAATAGAAAGGCAGTTAGTTGGCAGTGCCTGCCTGTGTGTGGACTCATGAGTCATGTCTGACTCTTTGCAACCCCATGGACTGTAGCCCGTCAGGTTCCTCTGTCCCTGAGGATACTCCAGGCAAGAATACTGGAGTGGGTTGCCACTCCCTTTTCCAGGGGATCTTCCCAACCCAGGGATCAAACCTGGGTCTCCTACATTGCAGGCAGATTCTTTACCGCTGAGCCACTGAGGAAGCCCAGAGATATTTCCAGAGTCCCATCTGACAGAAAGGCAGTTGGAAGGTCTTCTACCCTACTAGCTCTGTTTCTTCTTAACAGATATAGGTGAAGTTAGAGGAAAAGCTGGAAGAGAAGAGGCAGAGATTAAAAGAGAAATGAGAGGAAAAAAACGAAAATAAGAGGAAACTATAAGGAGAAAAAGGGAAAAAGATATTTAGTCAAAGGTCTCAATAATACAGTAATACAAATCAACTCAAAATTCAAACTATGTATGTTGCCTCTAAAGAATAAGTAATTCATTAATTATCATCTCTGTTCTAGATAAGGAAACAGAGGCTTTGAAAAGTTAAGGCATGAAGTTAATAAGAGGCAGAAGGCTCAGCTCCTTGCTGCCTCACGATTAAGATTACTAGGAGTGTTTACATTCGCAAAAGTATCACAACATGCTCCTTTAAAGAGAGCCAATATTGCTAGTGCATTCTAAATTACTAGATTTATAGAAAATTGATATTCATCTAAATCCTCAAATAATTTTTATATAAGATAGATATTATAACTTACTTCCCAAATCTACAAAAACCCTTCATTCAAATTGAAAGCACTACTCTACTTACCAGAGATTAAAAATAAATTAATTCAAGTGATTATAAAGCATTAAAAACTGCCTTCCCATAGCACATAAATTTGTAACCCACCATGCACTATGAACTCCTGGTTCTTATCAAGAGTGGTTAAAAAAAAGTTAAATTCACTCTAATAATATAAGCATAGTAAACTATGGTACTTTACACAAGATGTCATATCTGCTAAAGGCCAGAAGTGGTAAGCAGAAATCCAAAGGACATACTAGGCTGCTGGCAATGCTTTCATAAGACCGTTTTTGTCTACATTTGTGTTGTGTGTATGTTAAGTCACTTCAGTTGTGTCCGACTCTTTGTGACCCTATGGACTGTGGCCCACCAGGCTCCTCTGTCCATGGGATTCTCCAGGCAAGAATACTGGAGTAGATTGCCTTACCTTCCCTCCAGGGGATCTTCCTGACCCAGGGATAGAACCCACTATGTCTCCTGCTTTGGCAGGTGGGTGCTTTACCACTAGCGCCACCTGGGAAGCCCACATCAGTGGTAGTTTTCCATTAAAAAAAAGTAATCAACAATATTCTCAGCCTGGATATGGATTAATTCCAGAGGCTTCTAAATATCCACATTCAATTTCTATAGCCATCACAGGAAGGTGGATTCCTGAAAAAACTGTGCCTTGAACTAGCCAGATGTCATATCACCTCCAGCACACTGTTGAGGATTTGACTGTTCATATGAATTACTCTAAATTTGAGAAGACTATAGTAGTCACTATATAATAACTACACTGTCATTCATTAACACAAGTATAATAATGATAACCTCATTAATATTTGAGTTATTTTCAATAATTTATATTGTTTCATTCTCAGCTTCTTAACTGACCCTTTGGCCTAATGGTTACCTAGGACTTGAGGTACCAAATTGTGACAATGAACAAAATACTCCAAGGTTACACTGAGAAAGGACAACCTAGTTACTGGTCTACTACAGAATTAAGTATTATTAAACAGGATAAAAATATATATGCTAAATTGTCCATCTTTTCCTTCTGCACTACAAAAAATTTAAGGAATACAGCAAAAGTTGAATCAATAATCACACGGGGAAAAACAGATAAGAAATGACACAGCTGTTAATACAGTAAAATTTAAAATGAAAGCAAGTAAAAAGTGGTTCTAAGCCAGACTTTTATGCATCCAGCAGCCTAACAAATAAATGTTACTCACAAAAGTATACAGTAAAACTAACAAAACTTTAACACTAGTTTCTATAAAGAAATACCCAATAAGAAACAACAAAATGATCTGCTTCTTTTTGGCAGTGGTAGCATTATAGGAAACCAAATTACTCAAACTGAAAATTAGTTTGTTTCTTTTTTAATGGGAAACAGTCAGAAAAAGGACTTTAATCCACTTGGCATATGCCAGTTGTTCAGCAATCTATATTAAGATAGGCACTGTCAGTGACAAAAAGTGATTATGTGAGGCTTAAAACTCACTGTATTTATAATATGTATCCCAAAGGACATTATTACCACTGTTTTAAGGCCTAGTTCTGTCTCTTATACACATCTTGACTGATAGAACAAGCAGAAAAAAGTAAAGACAACCCAGAAAACAGAAGAAAATATTTGTAAATTACATGTTTGATAAGGAACTAACTTCAGCATATATGAAAGACATTTATAATTCAATAATTGAAAGGAAAATAATCCAATTTAAAATGGGCAAAATTTTAGGTATTTCTCCAAAGAAGATACACAAATGAAACTAAGCATAGGAAAAAGATGGACAGGGTCTGTAGTGATTAGGGAAATCCAAATAAAAACCAAGAGATATCACTTCATACACCTCTAGGATGGCTAAAATCTAAAACACAGACAATAACAAGTGTTGATAAATATGTGGAGAAATTGTAACCCTTATACATTTCTGGTGGAAATGTAAAATGATATAGCCCCTCACGAAAAAAATCTGGCAGTTCCTCAAAAATTTAAACATAGAATTACCATATGACTCTGCAACCCCAAGCCTAGGTATATACCCAAGAAAACTGAAAATGCATGTTCATGGAAAAACTTCTACACAAATATATATAGCAGCATTATTCATAACAGCCAAAAAATACAAACAACCCAAACATCCATCCGCTGATGAATACATAAACAATACCTATGTAATGGATATTATTCAGCCATATAAAGTAATGAAGTAATAATATGTGCCACAGCATGGGAACCATGCTGAGTGAAAGATGCCAAAGCAAAAGGCCACAACTTATGCAAAAGGATTCACCTTACAAGAAACATTCAGAAGAGATAAATCCATAGATACTGAAAATCAGCGGTTACTAAGGGCTGGAAGAAGGAAAAAATGGGGAAGGTTTCTTTCGGGGATGATGAAACACTCTGAAATTTAATAGTGGTAATGGTTGCACAATTTTGTTAATATACTGAAAACCACTGAATTGTATACTTTAAAGGGTAAATATGGTTTGTGAATTATATATCAATAAGAAAGTAGATAAGGGTATAAAAGATTGAAGTATACAGTTAAGAAGCCCTCATTGACACATGCAGAACTCTTACGTGTACACAGGGAATTTACTAAAATTAGTCATGTACTAGACGTCACAGTATTAGTACTAAGCAAGCCTTAACACATTTCAAAGGTTTAAAATGACTCAGAGTATATTCCCGACCACACTGAAATTAAACTAGAAATCAATAACCAGTAAATGAGACACAGAAAGACAAATATTATATATAACACTGCCTCTAAGTGGAATCTTAAAACGGGTAGAAATGAACTTATCTACAAAACAGCAGAGTCGTGGATGTAGAAAACAAACTTATGATCACCAGGGAATAAGGAGGGGTGGGGAGATAAATTGGGAGATTGGGAATGACATACACACACTGTTATATAAAATAGATAACTAATAAGGACCTGCAGTAAAGCATAGCACAGGGAACTCTACTCAATACTCTGTTATGGCCCATATGGGGAAAGAACTTTTTTAAAAAAGAATGGATATATGTATAACTGCTACAGTTTGCATACACCTGAAACTAACACGACATTGTAAATCAACTACACTCCAATAAAATTTTTCCGAAAAAAATTAACATACTTAAAAAAAGAAATCTATAACCAAATGTAAGCTTATGAATCACATGTTGAATTTTAAGCAGTACACTTCTGAATTACTCACATGTCAAAAAAATTCACACGAAGTTAGACTATATTTTGAATATTAATGAAAGCAACGTGTCAAAGCTTCTGGGATTCAGTTAGAGCCATGCTTACAGAGAAATTTATAGCCTTATTAGATTACATTAGAAAAGAAGAAAGGATGAAAACCAATGATATAAGTATTAATATCAAGGATTTAGGCAACAAATGGTAAATTAAACCTAACAGAAAAAAATAAAGAAAAATGAGAGAAAAACTAGCTGAAAACAAATGTAAAATTGAGAAAAATAAACAAAGCTAATGTATTAATCTTTGAAAAGACTGACAAAATTTACAAATACCTTACACGATGTATCAGGCAAAAGAGATAGTAGATATAAATTTCTAATATCAGAAAATAAAAGATTATAAAGGGATATGAGAAAAAAACTTTACCATCAAACCAGATGAAAGAGACTAACTTCTTGAAAACTCAAAATCACTGACATAAGAAGAAATAGAAAATATGAATGATTCTGTATTTATTAAAGAAAGCAAATCCTTAAATAAAACTTTCCCACTACGAAAACGTCAGTCCCAGATGGCTTCACCATTAAATTCTTAGATGTTTGAGGAAACTTACCCTTTCTCAAACACATTTAGAAAATAGAGGGGACACTTTGAACTCATTTCTGATGCCAACATATCCTTGATACCAATGCCTAACAAACATTTAACAAAAAGAAAACTTACAGGAGACCACTGTCTCTCAAAAACATCAAATCAAATATCTTCAACAGAATATTACCCAAACAATAACACATGGGAAGGAAACTGCATTGTAAGAAGGTGGGTTTATTACAAGAACACAAAGCTAATTTACCACTGAAAAACTGATTCATGTAACTTAACATTTTAACTGAATAAAGAAAAACTCAATAGATGCATAAAAGATATTTAATAAAGTTTCAAATGCATTATTGAGGAAAAAAGGAATTCAGCACCCTACGAATACAGAGTAGTCTCCTCAATCTGATAAAGGGTTTTAATTAAAAGACTTAAAAATATTATACTTAATGGTGAAATTAATACTAAAAGCTTTTCGCCCAGAAGAAACAAGATGAAAGGGGTCAATTACCATCATATATATTCAACAGTATATTTGAGAACCTAACCAGCATAATCAAGAAGAAAAACAGAGGCTTCCCTGGTGGCTCGATGATATAACCACGATGGTGTGATCACTCACCTAGAGCCAGACATCTTGGAGTGCGAAGTCAAGTGGGCTTTAGGAAGTGTCACTACAAACAAAGCTAGTGGAGGTGATGGAATTCCAGCTGAGCTATTTCAAATTGTAAAAGATGATGCTGTTAAAGTGCTGCACTCAATATGCCAGCAAATACGGAAAACTCAGCAGTGGCCACAGGACTGGAAAAGGTCAGTTTGCATTCCAATCCCAAAGAAGGGCAATGCCAAAGAATACTCAAACTACTGCACAATTGCACTCATCTCACATGTTAGCAAAGTTATGCTCAAAATTCTCCAAGCCAGGCTTCAACAGTATATGAACTGAGAACTTCCATGTATTCAAGCTGGATTTAGAAAAGGCAGAGGAATCAAAGATCAAATTGCCAACATCTGCTGGATCATAGAAAAACCAAGAGAATTCCAGAAAAACGTCTACTTTCTGCTCCATTGATTACGCTAAAGGCTTTGACTGTGTGGATCTCAACAAACTGGAAAATTCTTAAAGAGATGGGAATACCAGACCACCTGACCTGCCTCCTGAGAAATCTGTATGCAGGTCAAGAAGCAACAGTTAGAACTGGACATGGAACAACCAACTGGTTCCAAATTGGGAAAAGAGTACGTCAAGTCTGTATATTGTCACCTTGCTTATTTAACTCTTATGCAGAGTACATCATGTGAAATGCCAGGCTGGATGAAGCACAAGCTGAAATCAAGATTGCCAGGAGAAATATTAATAACCTCAGGTATGCAGATGCCACCACCCTAATGGCAGAAAGTAAAGAGGAACTAAAGAGCCTCTTGATGAAGATGAAAGAGGAGAGTGAAAAAGCTGGCTAAAATTCAACATTCAGAAATGAAGATCATGGCATCTGGTCCTATCACTTCATGGGAAATAGACGGGGAAACAATGGAAACAGTGACAGACTATTTTCTTGGGCTCCAAATTTACTGCAGATGGTGACGGCAGTCATAAAACTAAAAGATGCTTGTTCCTTGGGAAAAAAGCTACGACAAACCTAGACAGAGTATTAAAAAGCAGAGATAGTACTTTGCCAACAAATGTCCATCTAGTCAAAACTATGGTTTTTCCATTAGTCATGTATGAATGTGAGAGTTGCACCATAAAGAAGGCTGAGTGCCGAAAAATTGATGTTTTTGAACTGTGGTGTTGGAGAAGACTCTTGAGGGTCCCTTGGACTGAAAGAAGATCAAACCAGTCAATCCCAAAGAAAACCAATCCTGAATATTCATTAGAAGGACTGAAGCTGACACCAAAGCTCCAATACTCTGGCCACCTGATATGAAGAGCTGACTCACTGGACAAGATTCTGATGCTGAGAAAGATTGAGGGCAGGAGGAGAAGGGGACGACAGAGGACGAGATGGTTGGATGGCATCACTGATTCAATGGACAGGAGTTTGAGCAAGCGGCTGGGAGATGGTGAAGAATGGGGAAGCCTGGCATGCTGCAGTCCATAGGGTTGCAAAAAGTCAGACACTACTGAGAGACTGAACAACAACTGGTGGCTCAGTGGTAAGAAATCTGCCTGCCAATGCAGGACACACCGGTTCGATCCCTGGGGCAGGAAGATTCTACGTGCCGCAGAGCAACTAAGCCCGTGCTCCGCAACTATTGAGCCTGCGCTCCACAGCCTGGGAGCCAGAACCACGGAGCCCATATATGTTTCTATTTAGCTGCTCGGTCATGTCTGAATCTTTGTGACCCCATGAACTGCAGCCTGCCGGGCTCCTCTGTCCATGGAATTCTCCAGGCAAGAGTACTGGAGCGAGTAGCCATTCCCTTCTCCAGGGGATCGTCCCGATCCAGGAAGTGAACCCAGATCTCCTGCACTGCAGGGAGATTCTTCACTGACTGAGCCCAAGCGCCACAGCTATTGAAGCCTGCTCACTCTAGAAGGCCCTCCTCTACGACGAGAGAAGTCGCACTGATGAGAAGCCTGTGAGAGTAACCTCCACTCACCCGACTAGAGAAAAGCCCACGCGCCGACAAAGTGAAATAAACCAGCACAGCCAAAATAAACCAGCAGGTACGAACAGTTATTTTAAAAAGAAACAAACAAAAGTTATGAGGATCAGGAAGAAAAAAAACAGAAGAAAACCTTATAACTATTTCCAGTCTACATGATTGTATAAATAAAAATGCAAACAGACCTTTAGATAAACCATTCATGGTTTATTAGTGAACTCAGCAAGATTATAGAATTCAACAGTATATCTACAAAAATCAACTATTCTTATTTATCCACAAATAACTGGAAAATTATATTTTTTAAATGGTAATATGAGCTAAATCAATTAAAAACAAAATGTCCATGAACAGATATAAAAGATGTACATGAGTGCTAATTATAAACCTTCAAAAAATATTGAAAAAATAAAATACTTAAATAAATTAAGGGTTATCTCATGTTCATGGATTGGAAGGGTCAGTATATCTAAGATGTCAATTTTCATCAAATTTAGTTATATATCAAATGCAATCCCAATGAAAATACTAGAATTTAGTTTGTGTGTGTATGTCTTTGTAGTCTAAAAAATATATTTTGAAATTTATGTGGAAATGCTAAGACCAAGAGTATCCAAAAACAATATTGAGGAACAAAATTGGAAGACATACTATCCGATATCAAAACTTCTTTTAAAATCACAAAAAATTATGACAGTATGGTATGATGTAAGGACATACAAAGAGACCAATAAAACAGAAAAGACAGTCCAGAAATTGACTCACTCATATCTAGACACTCACTCCATGATGACAGTCAACACTGCAGAGCAAAGAGGAAATAACTGTCTTTTCAACAAATGGACCAAGTTAATAAGAGATCCAAAGGGGTACAGGGGAGTTACATTCTTAACGCCTACTTCACACCAAATTTAAAATTTTCATAGAATATAGATTTAAATGTAGAAGATAAATAAAGCTTCTAGAAGGTAATATAGGAGAATATCTTTATGACCTCAAAGGAGGCAAGACATCTTGTCCATGAAAAGGCCATCCACAGAGTGAGAGCCAATATCTGCAATATTTACATCTGACCCAAACACTCATGTCTTGGATACAGAAAGAACTCCTCAGATCAAATTTGCAAACAGTAAAAAAATGAATGAAAGACTTGGATAGACACTTCACCAATGTTTTCATGGCCAATGAAAATACAAAATGGAGCTCAAATTCAGGAGAATGAAATAAAAACCCTAATGAGAAACCACTTACACACCCACCACAATGGCTAAAGTTGAAAAAAGCTGTCAACACTAAGCTCCAGAGAGGATATGAAGCAACTGCCATTCTCATACAATACTGGTGTAAGTAAATAAACCGGAGTGTAGTAAAAAATATATATATATATATAGTATATTTAACTTTCTGTCATGTTTTAAGGCATAAGCTAGGTGCTAACAAGATTAAAAGGTCAGCCTTTACCATTCATTCCCCCAAATTTCAGCATAACTAAGTTGGAAAGACATACTGCTTTGCCCAGCTGAGCTGAAGCCCAAGATGGCTCTCTTGGCTGACTGTTGGTAAACTGATACAGCCACTTAGGGCAGCTGAATGTAAGTATACTCTTCAACTGTTCTCACAGAATTACCCAGGAGAAATAAGTTCATTTGTCCTGCAAAACAGGTTTAAGAATATACATAGCTGCATGATTTCCCATGGCCCCAGACTAAAATAACCCAAATATCATTCCCAAATACAAGAAAGAGCAAATAAGTTGTAGTAAGGGGCTTCCCTGGTAGCTCAGCTGGTAAAGAATCTCCTGCAATGCAGGAGACTCTGGTTTGATTCCTGAGTCAGGAAGATCCTCTGAAGAAAGGATAGGCTACCCACTTCAGTATTCTTGGGCTTCCCTGGTGGCTAAATCGGTAAAGAATCTGCCTGCAATGTGGGAGACCTGGGTTTGATCCCTGGGTTGGGAAGATCCCCTGGAGATAAGAATGGCAACCCACTCCAGTATTCTTGCCTGGAGAATCCCAGAGAGAGAGGAGCCTGGCGGGCTGCAGTCCATGGGGTCACAAAGAGTCGGACACGACTGAGCAACTAAGCGCAATATATTTAAAATATGGAAATATGGTACAGCAATGAAATGAACTACCACCACGTGCAGGAACATGGATGAATTTCACAAATGCTGGGTGTTAGAAACCATAAGGAACAGATTACAGAGCATATGATTCCATGCAAAAGTTTGGTCAAGGTAAAACTAACCTATGGTATTGAAAGTTAGATATTGATCACCTTTGGGCAGAACACTAGTGAACAAAAAAGCACAAGAGTGGGGTCTGGGATGCCACTAATGTTCTGTTTCTGACCTTGAAAGCAGTTTCACTTTGGGATAATTAATGATACAATTATAATTTGTGTGCTTTTCTACATTAACTTTATACCTCAATAAAATTTTATTACCTGGATATTGGGTAAATATTATTGGCACGGGCATGTGGAAAGATAAGCACTCTATACTGTGGACGGAAGCTGTAAATATCTTTGAAAGGTAATCTGGTCATGTCTATATGCAGTGAAATGCCATATTTATCTTTTGAAGCAATAATTCTACTTTCAGTGTTTTTACAGTTACCCTTCCACTTGTGCACAAAGATACATGCACAAGGATATTTACTGCAGCAATATTTTCAGACCTACAGATCAGGGGTTGGAAAATGTTTGGATAAATTATGGGGTATCTAAATAGTTGCATTTCAGCATTAGAAACAAATGAATGTCAACCCAACCCAGCCCACATCCTCAGGCCTCATTCTAGATTTATATATGCTGGAATGTCCCTTGAAGACACATGAATAACTGGCAGGGGTGGTCACCTCTGTGACCCGGCACAACGAGACAGAACCACGGGGGTGGGAGGAGAATTACCCTGTTGTACCATCTGAATTTTGTATCAGGTCAGAATGTAAACTCAATACAAATGAACGTGGCACAGGCCTCATGATGGCATCCAGGAGTAACAGCGCCCTAGCATGCCTCAAAGGGCAGGCTTTCAGAGGCCATCAGGTCCACTTCCTTGTCATGTAGATGAGGAGAACAAGACACTCATGGTCTGCATTCCTTCAGGATGGAAAATACATGCTCCGGGAGGCCACGTCACCCTTCCACCTGGGTGCAGATGAAGCTGTCAGATAGCAGCTAAGGCCTCAGGAAATACATACAGGAAAAGCAGGTTTTCTGGGGCAGGGTGCAAGTGACAAGGCAGGGAGGGACAGCCATCACCAAGGGTCCTGCGAGGCAACCTAGGCAGGGCAGAGGCAGGGGACACAGGAGAGAACTACAGATAATGTTTTGCTTTGAAATAGGCTTGATATAGAAGAGCTGGTTGTATGCCCAATCACTTCTTTTAACTGAATCTTAGTTTTCACAGCCATTCATTCAACTATCAGTCCAACAATCAATCTTGTTGCATGCCTACTAGGCACGCTGCTCTGGGCTAGGCATGAGGGATACAAGCGTAAGCACAGTTCTGTAATGATTATGAGTTTAGCACATAATAGCCCAGCTCACAGATAAACTGTGATGTTCTACTGAGTTGACCCCTGACAAAGCTTTTTTTTTTTTAATATTGTTGTAGTTCAATGAAATGTGAAAGTAGCATTAAAGTATATTTTCCTCCTTTGTGCTCATTTAAGATATCTTTTTAATAAATTTTATTGTATCAGTGAAGTGCAATAAATTGCACATATTTAAAGTACACAAATGAATTGGTTTTGACCAATGTGCCTACAAACCATCACCACAATCAAGACTGTGAAAGTTTCTATCACCCCAAAAGTTTCCTTGTGCCGTTTATAACCCCTCCCTTCTTAGAGAGTTTGGGATGGACATGTACACACTGCTATATTTACAGTGGATAACCAAATGTATACCACATGGAACTCAGCTCAATGTTATGCTGAGTCCCTTCACTGTTCACCTGAAACTATTACAGTGTTGTTCACTGGCTATACACAGTACAAAAGTTTTTAAAAAATATATATATATAATCCCTGTTCCCAGGCAACACCACTGTTGTAGAGAGGGTCCTTTTGGAAATATGAAACACAGCTATTGCTTTTCTATGTTCTCAGGCCAGTCCTGTTAGGTCTGGGGTGAAGGAGGATGAAGAAATACGAGGAAACGGGCATAAGTGTGCTGGTAACACAGGTCAATGGAATTATGAGACCTGAAGGGCAAACAGCTGCAGCAACGTATTGGTATTTAGCCCTCGCAGCAAACTGNATTGGAGAAGGAAACGGCAACCCACTCCAGTGTTCTTGCCTGGAGAATCCCAGGGACAAGGGAGCCTGGCGGGGTGCCGTCTATGGGGTCACACAGAGTTGGACACGACTGAAGTGACTTAACAGCGGCAGCAGCAGTCTCAACTTTATTATAGAATAAAGGAATGAGGTTCTCAAATTAGTGTTCTTCAAGTTACCTCTTCAAAAAAAAAATGATGGTCAAGTAAGTCTGGCAAATGTTATACATATTATCTTCCCTTTTGGGGATTTATAGTTCACATGAATTTATTAAATGCTCATAGTAAAAGAAGAGGTTTAACTCTTATCAATTCAAGGTTTCCAAAATTAATTTGACGATGAAATTTTTCCATTCAGTATCCAGTGACATCCCTCAACATTAATATTCATTCCTTAGTACATATCTTGGGAAATGCTAATCTATTTTAAATCTCTTCTCCACCCAAATAGGCTTCCTCAGAGCAGAGGTTAAGAAAAAGAAAAGGCGAGTGGGACTGATGGATATAGATAAGGGAGTAAATGTCAGGCCAGAGTTGTTTTGCTTTTTATCAGTTTTGTATGTTGGAAATCCATATCAGATTTCATTTGTAAAAAGAATTTTGCTGCTTAACAACAACAAAGAAAAACGCCATTTTAAAAACCAATGGCGTAAGTAGTTTTAAATAGTTTGCTCCAGTAGTTGTCTACAGAACTTCCCACTAATCAATTAACAAAAAGATTACACAGAAAGAATTCTGGGAAAAGGCAAAGCAGTAAAGGGCCAGGAATCTGTCTACCCACTTAGAAAACAACTGAACTGGCAGAATCTGAGGCAACTGTTTTGAAACTCTGGAGCCTACTGGAGGCTTGCAGATTCTAAGACTTGGACAGTATATTGTGGTTCATTGTTGTCAGTCTAAGCCTTTAGCACAGTAGCAGCCTGCCTGTCCCCCACTTCTAGCCATGTGGTAAGCAGCTGTGCTCACGTTCCTAGCACAGCCTTGGACGGCTTGTGGGAGGCCAGAGTAGGAAAAAAGGACCCTATCCTTCAAATATCAGGGATCTGTGCTCTAATTGCTACTTCTGATCACAGACAAACAGAGGCTTCAGGAACAAAAAACAACAACAACAACAAATAGTTCAAAAATGGGAAAAGGATTTGATACGACATTTCTCCAAAGAAGATACACAAATGGCTGATAAAGCACATGAAAAGATGCTCAACATCATTAATCGTTAGGAAAACGCAAATAGAAACTACAATTAGGTACCCCCTCACACTTAACAGAATGACTATTATTAAAAAGAAACAGAAAACAAGCATAGGTGAGGATGTGGAGAAAACACAGCTCTGGTTCCCTGTTGGTGGTAACGTAAGATAGTACAGCCACTAAGGGGACAATATGGTAGTTCCTCAAAAAATAAAAAATAGAATTTGAAGTATGATCCAGAAATTTTGGGAAACTTCTGGATATAACTATACACTCAAAAGAACTGAAAACAGGATCTCAAAGAGATACCTGTATGCACTTGTTGATAGCAGCATTATTCACAACAGCAAACACATGGAAGCTACCCAAGTGTCCAACAGACGAATACAGACACACACAGAATGGAATATTATCTGGCCTCAAAAAAAGAAGGGAATTCTGCAACATACTAAACTATGGATGAAATTTAACAACATTAACTAAGTGAAACAATAAGGCAAACATGGTATGTTTCCTCTTACATGAGGTAATTAAGAGGAGTCAAGATCACAGAGATAAAAGTTAGAATGGTGACTACCACAGGCTTGGAGAAGTGGGGAATGGGGAATTATTGTTTAACAGAGTACAGAGTTTCAGTTACAAAATGGAAAGAGTTACATACATGGACAGAGATGATAGTTACCAACATTGTGAATGCATTTAATACCACTGAAAAATAGGATGATGAGTTTTTTAATATGTATTTTACTGTGATAAAAGAATTTTGGGGAAAAAAAGATTGTATAGATTGAAAGCGATCTAGATTGGCCTAGACTTATTTCTGGTTTATTGTAGGAAGACACAAAAATACATTATTTAAGATAACATCATAAAACTCAGGAAGCTACTCAAATTTCTTAAATTTAAAAAAAAAATGTTTTAAAAACTAACCATAGATCTTCTTGGGCGCTCTGGACTTAACTATCAAAAACAATGAAAAAGCTATACATATTGATACAGAAGAATCTTTATTATATTTTATGAAGTGGAAAAAATGAAGTGTGTTCAGAACAGTAGGTAAGATATGAGGCTATTATGAATGTTTATTTGTGTTAAAAACTGGGGGCATATGGGAGCACTGTTGACTTTTGAACAACACAGGTCTACACAGTGTGGATCTGCATGTATGCAATAAATACTTCACTGCTACATGATCCCTGGTTGGCTAAGTCCAAACATGCAGAACCTCAAATATGGAAAAACCGTCTAAGTTATAGAGAAATTTTTGACTGCTTGGAAGGTCAGCACCCCTAATTCCTGCACTGTTCAAGAGCCAACTACACATATATTTGTATTTACATAATAAACTTATGGAAGGATTTCCAAACTAATAAAAATGGTTGACTACAGTAAGGTAAGAGCTAGGCAGGTACAGAACAAAGGATACAGATAGAGAACAGGGGAAAGACTGCTGTTCCCTGTATATCTTTCTACAGTTTTGAATTTTTGAACCATGTGTATATTTACTATTTTTTCAAATTTTTAACTAAAGATCGAGTAAGATGATAAATAAGTCAAAAAAAATACCTCTCCCACCAGAGAACCCTAAAACAAATAACAAATGTTCTAAACAAATACTGGGTGAACACTAGCTCTACTGGCTACCAGCAGTCCAACATATTTCTGCTGGGAAGGCCCAACGTTCTCCAAGTTGTTTCCTTTTCTCCTATTTCTTAATGGAGTTTAGCATACAGTGTTAACATGTTACTATATCATCATTTATTTAAATCTTCACTTAATATACCCACAGGCATAATTCAAACTTTCTTGAACAATTTTAACGTTAGTTTAGTTAAATCATCTATCATTAATACATTGCCCTACCCATGGCCCATTTACTTTTCAAAAGAAGGCTATTCAGTTTTCCTTCCCTTTTCTTCCTTTATACAAATTCTGGTTACATTCTTAACAGCTATCTAAAGATCATAAAAAATACATTTGCCATTCCTAGTTTATCTATAGCAATAACATGAAAAATAGAGAATTTCCAGTTAATATATTTCTAAGAATCAAATTCTATCTTGTGATCTAATAAAGATTTTACTGGTCTCTAGGAAGTCAATGCATGATTTCCCTTTCTGAAAAATAAACCAGAACATCTTAAGATTATTCAAATTTGAACTTGATAGGATGAATTAAGGATATTTGTTCAAGAATTTTTCTTAGAAATTCTACGCCTTCTTTTTGAGGTTGAATATACACAAGTCTACTGCTTCTCGAAATTTAGTATAATATGCTTTCTAGGCCAAAGTAGGTGAATTTTGAAAGCAGCAAAATATGTATTTGATTATATAACAACTGACAGGAACAAATTATCCTGGGATTCATTTATTAGGAACCTATGTTCTTCTTGGGTCTTAAAAGTAATGCTGCTTAAAACATCAATCTGCTTGTACTAGAATGTAAATAAACAGACTTCTTCTGTAACAAAGTCTTACTGTATAAAAAAGTAAGCTAAACCAGTGTGCTTACTGACACAATTGACTTATACTCTGATGCCAGCTCTTTATCTTGTCCTGAACCAGTAACAAACTCTTAAAACCAGTGGCTGGTCCAAAAAAATAAATTCAGTGGTGGTGTTGTGTTTCAGAATAGAATAAAACATGATTAAAAAGCCTGTCAAGAACTTTACGCTTTAAGGGGAGTGAGTCATGTACACATAGAACCATAACACAGACAGAGTTTCAGGACAAAAGCACACAGAAGGAGCTACAACTTTACCTAAAGGAGAAATCACTCACCTTCAAGGAACAGAAACAAGGCTTCAGAGTGGTGTGGTATCTGACCAGGGTGGACATAGGCAGGAGAATGAAATGAGGAAAGCATTGGGAGTACCTGGGTAGACTGACAATGTGAGTTTGGTGGGAGAATAGTATATAAGGAGTCCAGTGGGAGATAAAAGCATGAAGAGAACAGAGTTAAGACAGTAGGACGCTTTGTATTTGGCAGGTTGTGGTAAATGAAAAAGATTATTTTGTTATGTTTTATAAGGATGGAAAAATGAACCACCAATGTAGCACTTTTAGAAAAATCATTTTTGGCATTAATGTAAAGAATGGATTGGATAGAAATGAGTAACAGAAAAGGGGAAACAAATGAAAAAGCACTATAAAAATGATCCAAAGCTATTTATATGATAAATGGATACAAATGTAGAATAGAAGACTCCTATGACCCAAAAGACTCAGTCATGTTCTACATTAAAAATATATAAATTATCTGCACAGCTGCTGCTTAGAGCGCTCAGTCGTGTCTGATTCCTTGTGACCCCACGGACTCTATATCCCATCAGGCTCCTCTGTCCATGGGGATTCTCCAGGCAAGAATACTAGAGTGGGTTGCCATGCCCTCCTCTGGGGATCTTCCTAACCCAGGGATTGAACTCAGGTCATTGCAGGCAGATTCTTTACCACCTGAGCACCATTTAGGCCAATTTGGGCCTCCCAGGTGGCCCTAGTGGTAAAGAACCCGTCTGCCAACGCAAGAGTTGTAAGGGATGCAAGTTCAAGCTCTAGGTTGGGAAGATGCCCTGGAGGAGGGCACGGCAACCCACTCCAGCATTCTAGCCTGGAGAATCCCAGGGACTTCATCTCTTCCCTTTAACCTACAATTATTAATAGAAAAATATCCTTAACTCAGTCAAAGTGTCTCTGCCCAATACATCAGGATTGCAGAGAATTCCACACATCTGTACAACTGTACAAAAGACTGGATAGACTGAAAATTCTCTGGCAGTACAGTAGTCAGGATGCCAAACTCCCAAGGGCCTGGTTTGTTTTGATCCTTGTCGGGGAACTAAGATCCCACAAACAGCATGGCCAAAAAGGAAGAAAAAAAAAAAAAAGAGTGGATGGACTGAAATACACAGAGGTGGCAGGACTGGGGAAACAGTGGAGGTGGTACCTGCAGTCCTGGATCCCCGGTCACAACAGTGAACCCCACAGAAAACCTGAGCAGCAGGGCAGGTGACACAATGACTGGCTTCTCAGCCACAGCAGTGACTAAGGCTACAGGGAACCAGGCAACAATAGTGATATCACCCCTCCAGAGACCCATGTGACTCGGGCCCCTCTGCCCACAGCAGCAGTGTCCATGAAACCGATAACCCTGAACGTGGTAACAGCTCCAGACCCCAGCTCCTCACTGCACCCACCTTCTCTCCCCGCTGCAGTGGACCCAGAAGGTCCCAGACATGGTGGAGATACCTGCCATACCAGTGAACTAGGCCGCAACAAGGTACCAGCAACCTCCAAAGCAAAGCAGTGACAAGAGCACCTGACGCTACCTCTGGCAGAAGCAGTGGATGGTGAAAAGTGCCAATCCTCACTCTAACCACAGGCATCGCAGATGAGAAATCAAAAACTTGTACTATAGTGCCACCTACTGAAAAACAAAAGAAAGGCTTCTCATCACTAACCTGTTACATTGTTAAAATCAAATAAAAAAGAAGCTTTACTAAAGAAAAAAAGTGTTTGTTCTTCAAATACATCAGAGGAACAATTTTCATCAAGCAACATGAAAAATCAAAGTAACATGGTGTCAGAAAAGAAAACAACAATTCTCCAGAAGCCAAACTTAAAATCACCCAACACTGTAATCTAACTGATGAAATTAAAACAGCTGACAGAGGAGCCTGGCGGGCTACAGTCCATGGGGTCACAAGAGTCAGACATGACTTAGCAACTAAACCACCGNGGTGTCAGAAAAGAAAACAACAATTCTCCAGAAGCCAAACTTAAAATCACCCAACACTGTAATCTAACTGATGAAATTAAAACAGCTGACAGAGGAGCCTGGCGGGCTACAGTCCATGGGGTCACAAGAGTCAGACATGACTTAGCAACTAAACCACCGCCACCCACCACCGCCACCTAAAGAAGCTTAGAAAGCTATAAGAAAGCTCGGATAGAAAAGTAGTACGACGAGCTTAGGAATAAAGTTGATGAACAGAAGGAATATGTTACCAAAGAGACTGAACTCTAAAAAACAACCAAGCAAACTCTGGAGCTGACGAACTGATTAAAAAGAGATGAAGAATGTATATAACATATGGGAAATAGAACAGACATATGGAAGAGAGAATTAGCTAGCTCAAAGACAGAAACTGTGGGTCTTCCCTGGTGGTCCAGTGTTTAAGAATCCACCTTTCAATACAGAGGATTAGGTTTGATCCCTGGCTGGGGAACTAGGATCCCACCTGCCATGGAGCCCTCATGCCCCAACTAAAGAGAAGTCCACACACCACAACAAAAACCCAATCCAGTCAAAAATAAATAAATAAATGTTTAAAAAGACAGGAATTTTATAATGATATAGGGAGGAGAGGAAAGAGACCCAAGATTTTTTTTTTTAATGAAGAAATTGTATAAGAACTATCCAATTCTATTAGGAAAGGCAACAGCAGAGTCATGGGCATTTCAGGAGAAGAAGGAGGGCTTCTCTTCTCTGGTAGCTCAGTGGTAAAAGAATCCGCCTGCCAGTTCAGGGGCTGCAGGAAACAGGTTTGATCCCTGGGTTGGAAAGGTCCTGTGGAGGAGGAAATGGCAACCCACTTCAGTGTTGACAGAACAGCCTGGCAGGCTAGACCATAGGGTCAAAAAGTTGGACACAACTGGGCAACTGAGCACACACACAGGAGAAAAAAGGAAGAAAGGAGTAGAGAGTTTATTTAAAGAAACAATAGCTGAGACCTTCCCAAACCTGGGGAAGCAACTGGATATACAAGTCCATTAAGCCAAGAGAACACCTAATTTACTTTAGTGCAAAAAGACCTTCTCCAAGGTAAATTATATTAAAACTGAGAAAAGATCAATGACAAAGAAAGAATTTTAAAGTCATCCAGGGGAAAAAGAATGGTAACCTACCATTAGGTAACCCATTAGGCGATCAGATTTCTCAGCAGAAAATCTATATAGGCCAGGAGAGAATACTCAAAATGTTGAAAGATTAAAAACTACCACCAGCCAAGCCTACTCTATCCAGCAAAGTTATCCTTCAGATATGAAAGAGAAATAAAGCCTTTTCCAGACAAAAGAACTGAGGCAAAAGGACCTCCCTTATAAAAAATGTGGAAAGGAGCTCTTCTACTTGAAACAAAAAGATAATAGTACACAAAACACTGAATAAAGTGATAATACAGATAATCTTTTCAATACTAAATTATAGCATAAAGGTTAAAGAGGGAAAAGCAGTAAAAAAAATAACTAATTTAGTAATGAAATCACAACATAAAAAAGCGCAATTTGAGACAACAAAAAATACAAAAGGAAACAGAAAAAGGACAACCTGTACAAGCAAATAAAATGTGCTATCAGCAGAAAAAGAAATCTTTCATCTGTGAGACACTTCACAAAAACATCAAGGTAAACACAAAATATAAATCTAGAGCAGAGATAGAAAATATAAAAAAAGAGAAAACTGAGAAAAATATCACAAAACCCACAAATGAAAATGGTGTAAACACAAGGGAAAAGAATGAACATATAGACCAACCAGAAAAAAAGATAAAATGGCAGTCCTCAGTTCTCATCTATTAATAATCACTCTAAATGTAAATGGATTGAATTCACCAATCAAAAGACACAGAGTGGCTGGATGGATTAAAAAATAAGACCCAAGAACATGCTGCCTCAGGAGACTCATGTCAGCTCTAAGGACACAGGCTCAAAGTGAAGGGATGGAGGATGATACTCCAAACACATGATAGCCAAAAGGAAGCAGATGTAATATCTGCATGTACTCTTATCAAACAAAACACACTTGAGCCAAAAAAAGGTAACAAGAGACAAAGATGAACACTGTTTAATGATAAAGGGGAAAATTCATCAAGAAGACGTAACAGTTGCTAATATATATGTACCTATCCCAGGCGGTGCTAGTGGTAAAGAACCTAGATGCCAAGAGACACAGTTTCGATCTCTGGGTCAGAAAGAAGAAATATGAAGTGTTAGCAAGGATATGGAGAAAAGGGAACACTTGTGCCCTGTGGATGGGAATGTAATTTAGTACATCTACTATGAAAAACTGTAGAGTTTCCTCAAAAAAATTAAAACTGGAACTATGATCCAGCAACTCCACTTCTAGGCATATGTCCAAAGAAACTGGAAGCATATCTCAAAGAAATATTTGTATCCCCACGTTCACTGTAGCGTTACTACTGACAGTAGCCAAGACATAGAGACAACCGAAGTATCCATTAGTGGAAGAATGACTAATGATGCAGTATGTATGTATATGCATACTTACACATATTTGTAAACACACATACACACACAACAAAATATCACTCCACATGAGAAGGAAGAAAATCCTGCCATGTGAGTCAATGGAATGGACCTGAGGGCATTATGCTAAATGAAACGTCACACTGAGAAAGACAAATACTAGTATGATATTGCTTATATGTGGAATCTAGAAAAACTGAACTCAAAGAAACAGAGGGTAAAACGGTGGTTGCTAAGAACTGAGAGTGTTGGGGAAATGGGTAGATGCTGGTCAAAGGATACAAACTTCCAGGTATAAGATGAATAAGTTCTGGAGATTTAACATACAGCATGGTGATTACAGTTAATAATACCATATAATATGCCTGCAAGTTGCTGACAGAGTAAATTTTAAACGTTCTCACAGCAAGAAAAGAAATGGTAATTATGTGACATATTGAAAATATATCAAATCAACAAGTTGTATACCTTCAACTTATACACTGTTATATACCAACTGTATCTCAAAGCTGTTGGGGAAAAAGTTGGCAAAATTTGTTTAAAATAAGGAAAACATTACAAAGCAATTTTACTTAATTGACATCCTTATGTCAGCTGTAATGAACTTGTTGCTTTGTTGTCCTAAGGCCCAAGGGAAAAAAAGTCAGCTATTATGTTCCTAAAATTCAGTTAACTAAATAGTAGTACAAAAATACAACACAAATAGAACATAAATGTTATAAGCTTAGAATTACTGGGTTTCTAAGTACTTACCATTCTCAGGCTTAGTCTTCTTAAGTGAATCAATGAGCGTACTGACTGCTTTTAAAACAAATATGATTTCTGTTACTTGTTGCCTAAAAAAAAAAGGGGGAAATTATTTCCAAAAAGATTTTAAGATATACCATGTGTGTTTTTTTCACTAAGTTATACAAATAGATATACTCTGGAAAATACTGAACATTAAACAATGCTAAGTTAATATTAGTTTTAAATTCTTATAAAAGAAAATCATTTCAGTAACATGTATTTTGGTATGCAACTAAGATAGTTATTCTAAGTTATCAACACTAAACTGGGGGGGAAAGACAATCTATTCATGCAAATTTAAATTTATTTGTAAGACATTTCTTAAAACTACTTAAAATTTAAACACTGTATAAGATATGCTGTTAAAACTTCTACAAAACTTTTTTTCTTTATAACTAATTAGTACTAAAAGACATCTGCCAAAACTTAAATGTAAATAAAAATTAATTACCCCTGCACATAATTTATCACGCTGTTAAAAGTATGTTTAAAATTACAATAGAACTTATTTAACTTACTAAAACAACATATAAGAAATATGTTCAAAGTCAATTTAGAGACATCAGCGATGAAAAATAAGCTTGGAGTAAAGGACCAACAAGAGTAGTTTGATTTTTCTTTCTTTCTCTCTGTAGAAATATATATCTTCTTCTCTACAGTCCTTCCCCATGCCCCACTCCTGGTATGAATCTGTGTTATCACTCAACTGATAAGATTTTCTTAATAGTATGACAGGGTACTATTTCAAGCCTCCCTTTTTAAGTATGGTGGTGGTTTGGTGGTTTAGTCGCTAAGTCCTGTCTGACTCTTGCAACCCCATGGACCATAGCCTGCCAGACTCCTCTGTCCATGGGATTCTCCAGGTAAGAACATTGAAGTGGATTGCTGTTTCCTTCTCCACATTTTAAGTTTACAGGTATTTTATTGTGCTGCAATGTCATTTTAAGAAAAGAATGTAAAAATACTGCATTAAACATAAGATGATACAATAATATAACAATTATAATAAGACTATTTAAAGCAATAAACATTTAAAACACAAGAAAGAAGGAAAACTGCTTTCTGAAATCAAATATCTTTTGCTCTAATAAAAATATTCCAATCAAGGCAACCCTATGATTGCTTTCCTAAGTATACTTCAGAGGTCAATTTTAAATAAATTAATTTTCAATCATGACAATAACCGAATTACTAACACCTGTCTTTGGAATGTTTTTGCACATAATTTATTAGAAGGTATAATTTATGCTCTAGAAATTCAAAATATACTGGTCCTAAAAGCAGAAATACAAATAGCAAATAAGCATTGGTAATTAAAGAAGAAAAAAAATTTAAAGGCAAATTAATAACTTGCCTTTAATAATTAATAGCTATTAATAATCAGGATTATAATAAAATAAATCTGCCTAATTAATAATAATCAGATTATTTTTCATTCATCAAATTTTTAAAAGATAAGTGATAAAATGGCAAATAATTTTTAACTGCTAAAAACTGAGGAGAAGAATAATAATATACTCCTGGGAGGGCATGAACTGGTAGAAGTCTCTGATAGGCAATTTGTAATATATATAGAAACCTTTCAAAAGGTCTGTATCTTTTGACAGGTCAATTCCAACTCTAGAGATTTATTCTAAGTAAATAAGAATGTACACAAAGACTTAGGGTTAGTGATTTACTGCCTTATGGAAGGGGATCCACTGTAATTTTCCTCTTTCCTGACTTAGATTACTTTGTCTTCCAATATCATGTTATGTTTGATTCACCTTAAATTCTAACTTACACATTAAAAACTAGGTTGGCAACATAATCCAATTTTTGTTGGAATTTTTTATGAATTCTGATCTGTACCCCAACTTTGATTAGCCTTGGCTTAGCAGAAAGATCTAGAGCTTGACCAAATGAGAAGGAAATCAGTTTAGGTACAAGGACTTAATTAAGCCAACTAGATGAAAAGAAGATACAAGAAATGCCTAGATGACTTACAGAGAAACCTTGAAATGACTGTAAAACAAACGAGGAAGTTCATAAAGTATGATTTAACTATTATTTTCTCTCTAGAGAAATTAACAACCGTGTTCATACAGATCCACAGGTCCTTAAGCAGAAATTCTTGGGAAGATATATTTTAGAATTCATTTTTTTTCCAAAATAAGTAACTTGGTATGTATGTCATATATTACTTAACCCCATGAGGAGTCAGAAAAGGCATCCTATAATAAACACACTATTATATATGCAGCAAAACTTATGAATATTTACATTGTATAGAATAAATAAAATTATAAACAGCTTCAGGTTAAGTTCAGAAATATTTATGAAAACACCTGACTTTCTGAGCTTTTAAAATTATTAACAATTATGATAGTGTATTTCCTTAATTAAAAAATATATATACATATACCTTGGAAGAGGGCATTTGCCACTTAATCTTTCATCCTCTATGTAACGATGTAGTACATCCTGAGACCTCTTAAGAAGCACTGAGAGTGCCATTCGTGAGATGTACCCTTCTTGAGGTGTTGTGACTTTATTACTGAAGGAAAACTGAAGCAAGGTTTCAAAACACATTTTAGAAAATTCTTCTCTCAAACGAATATCAATCTCCGCCTCTGTAGAATTAACAATGTTTGATGGTTAATACAAGGTTAAATAAATATACTCTAGTGATACAAATTCTTAGAAATGTAGGAATAAAAGGAAATTCCTTAAGTGGTAAGGAGCATGTTTGAAAAACTTACAGTGTATATATATATTGAGAGAGAGCAACTGTCCCCCTTGCAAGATCAAAAACAAGGCATGACTATCCACTCACATCACTTTAAACTTTTCATGTCCTGGTCTTTGCTTACACTTCAACAGCACTACAGAATACCTCTCAATAGTCTTCCACATGGTCCAACTTGGAATAATCCATTTGATTGGCTCCTTCCTTTTTTCTCTTGGCAGCATCTTCCCCAGACCCTGACCTCTGCTCCAGTCTGGACTAGTTGCCCTGTGGATATGCTGTCTAGTTATCTCCTGGAACCAGTCTCTGGCCTCACCCTGTGAGTTTTTATTCTCTCTTGTGTTATACCTTACTTTCTAGATCTTAATGCTCTCCCCTTTCTTGATTTACTCCTTTGTTTTCACAGGGCATATTCTGCAGCTCCTGAGAATGTGAATGGGAGGGAAGTGAAAAATTTGAGACTACATTTCTGAAAGTGACATTTGACTGTCATACTCAAAGTGCAGTTCCCAGCACCGTCAGCATCACCAGACAATGTGTTAGCATATTCTCATGCCTCACTCCAGACCTACTGAACCAGAAACTCTGGGGTTAGAGCCCGACAGTGACTTCCCTCCAGGTGAGGATAATGCACGCTGACATTTGAGAATTACCATTCTACATTCCTCACCTGGCCAACAGCTGGGCCTAGCTATAAAACTCTGTGTCAAAAACCTTTTCCATTTGACTCTGAAACCACAGCCTCAGTGTATGTGAGCATTCAGTGTTGCCCCTGAGAAGTCCAATGTCCTTTTGACCCAACTCTTTGGTGTTTGAACTTTTTTTTGGTCTTTTCTGAAATCTTTCAGTGTCTTCTCTGTATCCCTGATATTCTGGTATTTCACGATGACAAGACTTATTGTGAGTCTTTTTTTGTTTCACTATTCTGGGTACTGAGTGACCATTTTTTTTTTTTTAATCTATGTATTTATTTTTGGCTGTACTGGGTCTTCACTTCTGGGCAGGCTCTTCTCTAGTTGCGGCAAGCAGGGACTACTCCCTAGGTGCTGTGTACAGGCTTCTCACTGCAGTGGCTTGTCTTTCTGTAGAGCACAGGCTGTAGACATGTGGCTTCGGGAGCTGCTGAGTTGTGACTCCCAGGCTTCAGAGCACAGGCTCAAAAGCTGTGGTGCGTGGGCCTAGCTGCTCTGAGGTATGTGGAATCTTCCTGGACCAGGGATAGAACCCGTGTCTCTTGCATTGGCAGGTAGCTTCTTTACCACTAAACCACCAGGGAAATCTACTTCTTCAATTTGTTTCTTTAATAACTTCCTCTCCTAGTTTTTCTCTATTCTTTTTGGAAGACCTACTGTCACATGTAACATCCCTGAGATCCATTTTCTTTCCTCTCAGATTGTCCACTTGTTTGTCTTTGTCTGGGTTTTTCCTTAATGTTTTCTGCCAACCTTTCATAGAACTTATGTCAGCTATCATATTTTTAGCTTTTTTGAACTCTTTTGTGTTCTAATTATTCCACTTTAACAGCATTTTTCTTCTTTTATGAATATAAAATCTATTATCTCCTTGGGCATCCTAATTATAAGTTTTAAAAATAAATGTTTTCCGTGGCTCTGCATTTTTATCTCTTTCTTCCCATTTTTTTCTACCCTCTCAATTGTTTTGGTCTTTCGCTTTCATGTTGGCAGATTTCCTCAGCCATTTGTGAGCTCTGGCTGTCAGATCATACTTAAGAACAGGGCACCAAAAATAATCACTGGAACCTCTGTGTTTACAAGTCGGCCTTATTTATTAACAAAACGGCTTTGTATGTATATGTTTAAAGAAAACTCCAAGTTAAAGCTGAAAAATCTGTGTCTGATTGTAAAGTCACTGGAAGAATATACATACATGTACCTTCTTTATCTTGGTACAATTAATTATAAATAGCAAGAGGTAGCGTCAAAAAATTGCTGGAAAAAGTACAAATGGTAATAGTCCTTATTTAACAGAATATTTACATGTAGCTATAAATATGGATCTTAAAATGCTTTATAAAAACTGATCTATAATTTTTAAATATTCTTTAAAAGTTAACTACATTAAGTAGACTTCAGAAATTTTTCTCTGATGTTCTAATGTTTGTTAAAAACTTAACATTCAGAAAACTAAGATCATGGCATCTGGTCCCATCACTTCATGGCAAATAGATGGGGAAACAATGGAAACAGTGACAGACTTTATTTTGGAGGGCTTCAAAATCACTGCAGATGGTGACTGCAGCCATGAAATTAAAAGATGTTTGCTCTTTGGAAGAAAAGCCAACCGAGACAGCATATTAAAAAGCAGAGACATCAGTTTACCAGCAAAGGTCTGTCTAGTCAAAGCTATGGTTTTTCCAGGAGTGATGTATGGATGTGAGAGTTGGACATAAAGAAAGCTGTGCGCCAAAGAACTGATACTATTGAACTGTGGTGTTGGAGAAGACTCTTGAGAGTTCCTTGGACTGTAAGGAGATCCAACCAGTCCATCCTAAAGGAAATCAGTCCTGAATATTCATTGGAAAGACTGATGCTGAAGCTGAAACTCCAATACTTTGGCCCCCTGATGCAAAGAACTGACTCATTGGAAAAGACCCTCATGCTGGGAAAGATTGGGGGCAGGAGGAGAAGGGGACGACAGAGGATGAGATGGCTGGATGGCATCACCGACTCAATGGACGTGAGTTTGAGCAAGCTCTAGGAGTTGGTGCTTCAATCCATGGCGTCGCAAAGAGTTGGAAACAACTGAGAGACTGAACTGAATGTTAAACCTGTACTTTACCAGATTATTTAAAAAAACTATCTGGGCTAGGAAAAAGAACCAGTTTGTAAATGGACTAATTGTAATTTATAGTCCTGAGAGGTTGGTATTAATATCTTTATTTTATAGATGGCAAAACTGACACTTAGTTACCCAACTACTAAGTTAACCAAGTTAACTAAGTGGTAAGAATACACACTCATTATTTCACAATAATCCCTGATTTCACAAAACTGGCTAACTTATGCAATGATTTAGGTGATTTCCATAAGTATTTTGCAGTTTAATTCATCACACATAATTCACAGAATATTTATCACATTTTTCCCTCATAAAGCTTAATTCTTTCTTATCCATTCACCCATTTACATTTACCACAATTGTAGGAGTAAATATTTCTACACGTCAGCTTCTTCAAAAGTATTTCAATATTTATTAAAAATTTTTTAAAAATCACTGAAATAACATACCTGTAAATGAAGATGACTGAGAATGTATTGATCCTTTATTAAGCATAGTCATTATCTGACCAACAAATTCCTTAGGAATAAAATTGGCATAAGGTAGTATCTCAGTGCTGATAAGTTGAACTACCTAAAACAAAAAGAGGCAAATTCAAAGGCATTATTTTTTAAGAGATAGTAACTTATAGAATAAAATTTAAATTTTATTTTAAAAGAGTATCAGAATCTTTCTTAATAGATGTATAAAAGCATTTTAATGTTAATACAGAGGATAATTAGCCTGCTTCCCTCATGTGTCTTAGTGAATAAACTTTATTACAAATAGTCAACACTATACACTGTTTACTATACAAATTCAATAAATTTTGATATTCAACATGATAAATGCAAAGTCTGCTCTGGAAGAAAAAAAATCAGCATATGAAATACATCCATGTTAGAATACATATCTAAAAAGGAACTAAGAATAAGATTTAAATCACCTTTTAGTACCATAAAAATGAGCTATTAAGAAGTTATATTCATTTTTGTTAAATAGCTTATTTCTAACATATAATGTATTATTTTGCCTTTTAAATAAAAATAAAAGTTTGAAGAAGAGTTTATAAGAGTTAGTACAGCAATGGGACAAAAGGCAATATTTTACATCTGTATATGATGCCAACGCTTTTTATGTAATTTATTTGGTTTTATTTAAAAAGTTCCCCTATCCCACTTACAGGCAAAAAATAACCCCCTCCCCAACAAAAAATCTGTAGCTGAAAATTACTTGTTTAAATTCCATTTATAATCAGCAGAATATACTCTTTAAAAAACACTGTTTCTCAGCTGGTTAAAAATAGAAAAATCTGAGCAACTTATCAATTAAATACAAACATCTGATTTGTCAAACTATAAAGTAAGCTCTCAAATACATGCTCACTGATAGATTTATTTTACTAAATCAACTGCTCTTTAAAATTATTANTCTTTAAAAAACACTGTTTCTCAGCTGGTTAAAAATAGAAAAATCTGAGCAACTTATCAATTAAATACAAACATCTGATTTGTCAAACTATAAAGTAAGCTCTCAAATACATGCTCACTGATAGATTTATTTTACTAAATCAACTGCTCTTTAAAATTATTAAATGGACACAAGTATCTAGACAACATGCACAAAGCTAACAAATATAAAAAAGCAGGTTTTTAAATATCAGTGCTTTAAAAATTAAACTTTAACCTTTTTGAGAGTTTTAATGTTTTTAGGTTCACATTCAATGTATCACTTTATGTTTTAAGCAATTTCACAGTTTCAACATTTTTATTATTTGGTTTGTATAGTCATAAGAAAATGTTTCAAATAGATTCCTCACCTCAACATCAATACTTTCATTTCTTTGAAATTCTTGAATAGAGAGGTTATCTGGAGGTATGCTAAAAAATATAAACAAATAAAAGACTTGATTTTTAAGGTAAAATACTTCCTGAAAATACAAACAGAATTTGAACATCAAAAAAATTTCCTCATCCAAGTTAGAACACTACCATTTATTTAAAAGAACAGTTATTTCTTAAAGTAATTAGCATTCTAATTACAAACATGAAATTTTAGCTACAAAAATGCTTGGCTCAATCTTGAACTAAATAAAATCTGTAGAACTAAACTTCTTTTAGTACTATGAGTGAAAAACAAGGAAAAGTAAAAATACTATCATCTGGAGTCACAGCAAAAAGTACTATTGTGACAGAAACTGAATTCACTTATATTGCCAGTGATTTAAGAGAGCCATGGTCAAGATGCTTAATTATTCACTCAGTGACAGACCATTAATCACTAATTTGTAACAAATGTGATATACTAAAAATATTTACAATAAAAGACAGCAAACATCTGAAAAGAGGACTGATTCAGACTTTCTAAAGCAGAAAACTGTTCCACCAAAATCATAATAAATCAACAGTTCTGAGAGAACCGAAGTCAATTCTAGACCCTGTGGCTCTCAATAAGAATTAGCAGTAAAGTTCTATTAAACTTATGAAACAATGAAATATTAAGCACTTTCAAAAATAGCTGAGAATAGGATAATGATTATTACAATAATAATTACAGCAAAAATTAGAAAATCAACCACTTTATTAAGAGCTTTATTCACAGTATCACCTATATTCACAGTAACCACATGTATTACCATGTAATTGATAGAAGAGGAAACTGAAGCTTTGAATGGCTAGTCATAAGACCAAGACACATTGCAAATAAATGACAAACACAATTTGAACCTAGACTTATATTTGAGCCTAAGTTCTGGTCTTTTATAAAAGTTATAAATGTAAAAACAGTATTACAATATTTAGACTTAGAGGTATAGTACAGACAGTATAGAGTTTTATATCTAGAGCTATTGCTCTATTTGGTATTATCTGGCTTATCTCATTACATGTATTAAAACAGACACACACAGAGAAAATACCTAACTACTACCAATTAAAAAAAGCTTATCAAGAACATACAGTATGAACATTATTGGGATCACACACCAGAAACACTAAACTACTTTTTAAAAATGTATGAGGGAAGAGAATAGTGTACAAAGCCAAAAAGTTTACTCCTAATTCTAATGATCAATAAAATCAGAAATTTATTCAACTGTGGACAGGCTGAATATTCTCATCTCAGAATTCACTATAGTGGTTATTTGTTTTAATTTACAGTTAGTATTCTTACTAGATCTGGGAAAGACAAAAGACAAATGGAGAAGGGGGAAGCAGAGGATGAGATGGTTAGATAGCATCACCAATTCAATGTACGTGAATTTGAGCAAATTTGTGGAAACTGTGGTGACAGAGAGGAACCAGGCATGCTGAGCAGTCCATGGGGTCACAAAGAGTCAGACACAACTTAGCAACTGAACAATAACAATCCTTACTAGATACTGTGAGTGTATCAAAAAACATTGGTTGAGCTTTTAAAACCACAGATGATTAACAGAATTAACCTATAAATTATAAAGGGAGATAGTCAATATTGTAGGTACAAATGGGCCATATAAGATTGTTATAGTCTCTAAGTTTGAGAAGTATAATGGAAATCTTAAAAAAAAAAAAAAACTTTTTTCATGAATCCTTATTTGACAGAAAAGAGGTTTCAAACTGATAAAATATTATTTGTATTTTTCTTCAGTTCTGTCTGTATGGTACAGTAAATTTATTTTTTGAAATATAATTCATACCATAAAACGTATCCTTTTAAATGGTACCATATAATGCTTTTTAGTATATTCACAAAGTTGTACAATAGTCATTTCTAATTTTAGAATATTTTCATCACCTCCAAAAGAAACTGCATCCATGAGTAGTCATGCCTTATTCTACCCTCCTCTAGACTCTGAAACACAAGTTAAACTGTATGTGACCTCATTTGTGTCTGCATTCTTTCACTTAGCGTAACGATTTCAAGATTCATCTATATTGTAATACGCATCAGTATTTCACGGGTAACTATTCCACTGTATGCATGTACAAATCACATTTAATTTATCCATTCATCAGAACATTTGGATTGTTTTCATTTATTTGGCTATTATGATAATATTGCTATAAAAAATTAGTGTACAAGTTTCTGTGTGAATATGTTTCAGTTCTTCTGGGTAGTACTTAAGTGTTTTTAACTGAAGGTCAACAGACCATAATTGTATGAATTTCCACTAGCCCACGCGTCTTCTAGAGCAGGGGTCCCCAACCCCATTAGAAACCCAGCCACAACAGGAGATAAGCAGCCGTTTTCCATGAAACTGGTCTCTGATACCAAAAAGGTTGGGGACCACTGTTCTAAAGAACTACCACCGTGTTTTGGTATTCAAAGCATGGTTGAATGCTTTCCTAATAGACCTCAAGTGTCTACCAGGCTACAATCTTTTAGTTCCTCAATTTTAATGGATTTTTCTTTCACTCATTTAGGCTTCCCTGGTGGCTCAGAGGTTAAAGTGTCTCCCGCAATGCGGGAGACCTGGGTTCGATCCCTGGGTCGGGAAGATCCTCTGGAGAAGGAAATGGCAACCCACTCNGGATTTTTCTTTCACTCATTTAGGCTTCCCTGGTGGCTCAGAGGTTAAAGTGTCTCCCGCAATGCGGGAGACCTGGGTTCGATCCCTGGGTCGGGAAGATCCTCTGGAGAAGGAAATGGCAACCCACTCCAGTATTCTTGCCTGGGGAATTCCATGGATGGAGAAGCCTGGTAGGCTACAGTCCACAGGGTTGCAAAGAGTCAGACGCTCATTTAAATAATTCATTCATTTACGATAACCCTCAATGATGTCCAAAGCCTCTCCTTTCTTCTAGTTGATTTTGGTTTTGTTTTCTCTGTTACCGTACTGCCTTGTGAAAGCAGCTTGCAGACTATAAACAGGTGGGAAACAGCACAGAGAAGGTATAGTATGCTTGCACTGGTATCAGTAAGATTTCTAGAGGTAAGAAATATGTAAGAAAGAGAAACAAAATCTGACTAGTTACAGAAACAGAAATTAGGATCACATGTCATTGCTTCTAACTCTGAAACATCAGATACGCTCTTATAGAGAAAAAATTTAAGTTAACCTTCTGCACTCTATAACTTTCCTTTACCAAATAAACATTAGAAAGACAGACAAAATTTCTTCATTAAATCACTCTGCTGTAAACTCATCTGATCATTATCAACGTGCCAATGTAAATTTTTCTTCATGTATATGAAATTTATAATTTAAATGATTTCAAACTAGCAATTTAAAATGGTTACACAGCAGTACATGGCATATTCATCATTCTATAGTTTAAAAAAATGATTCATGGATTAAAAAAAAAAAACAGAAAAACTTTTGTTATCATAGAATTTCACCACTATAGCACAAAGGAAAATTAGATTGTAGGAGTACTGAAGACTACCTATTACAGCTATTAGTGATAAGCCCATCTCTAGTAAAATGGTACATTTAGATCAGTACTGCCCAAAAGAACTTCCTATGATGGAAATGTTCAATGATCTGCAGTGCCCTCTACAGCAACCACTAGCCACACATGAGACATGGCTAATGAGACTGGTTAATGAGACTGAAGAACTCAATTTTTAATATGACTTAGTTAATTAAAAATTTAGTTGTAGCTAGTGACTGCTGTACTTGTATAGCTTTAGACAGACTGGAGCAGATTCCTCATTCAAAAAATTTAGCCCACATTTCAATTATCCTATTCTCATTCAGTGAAGGGCCAAAATAGCATCCTTAAGATACACCCCCTGTTCCAGATTACACAATGAAAATTTCATTCTTTGAACAACTTAAACATCTTAAAGAGCTGTTCATTGTTACCAATGATTTTATTTATTCTGAAAAAATCTGATTTTCTGATATGGTTCTTCTCTTGTGATGTTAAATGGACACAGGATTTTTTTTAACAGATCTTCTTAGATTCATCAAGTTAAAACCATGGCTCCTTAATTATGATGTAATCACATGGTCTTATAGAAAAGACTCCTATCTTACAACCAGCAACATGGTAAAGAGCAAAATTATCCTCTGCTTACAGATAATGTACCCAGTGGATAAAAGCCTAACTTGTTCTTTGTATACAATCTAGCAATCTTAATAGTCAATCAGTTAATTAATGAATGATGAGAAATACTGTTCTTAGGCAATTATAGGTATAATGTACACTTCTTGAAAGATTGTCTTAATTGTAAAAATGAATGAGCTGACCTTTTAGTAAAGAGAAAATCTTCAAAGGTGTTGGCTAGTTCTGGCCACATACTGTCAAATTTTCCCGAAGAAGCATGTTGCCGGGCAACAGGCAGCCCAATAGAAAGAACTTTGAGGAGAGAAGATACTGCTAGTTTCCAAGTGCTTTCAGAAGGGCAGGAATACTTCAAGCTGAGGGGAACCCTAAGAGTCTGGGAAAATAAAGACAGTTTAAGATAAATACTAATTAAAACAAACACTCAGCCTTTAATTACTTAAAAAAAAAAAGTACAGCTTCTCTTGTTCTTATAAAAAATAAGTATTTTCATTTTAAATGGGATGTAACTTTCTAGAAAGGCCAATTCTCAGACATGGTTCTCAAATCATATTACCTAGAAAGATATACTTTTAAGTCCTATGTCCATTTTACAACAATGACCCTGAAGAAGTAATAACCCTTTTTGGACCTTAGTTTCTCATCATAAAATATAAGGATGTTTTCTGAAAAGTTAAGATTAAGAGTAGGAAAACTTACAATCTTGCACCTTCTCTAATGCAGTTATAAACTTAGAGCATTCTGCCATAGTTCTCCTGGAAAAAACTAATTTGACAAATGGGGTTTCTTCTATCCAAGAGAGATAAATATCGCTTATCATTTTCTACTAATGGTTAGGTAAACATGGCCTGCTGCTGCTGCTGCTAAGTCGCTTCAGTCGTGTCCGACTCTGTGTGACCCCATAGAAGGCAGCCCACCAGGCTCCCCCGTCCCTGGGATTCTCCAGGCAAGAACACTGGAGTGGGTTGCCATTTCCTTCTCCAATGCATGAAAGAGAAAAGTGAAAGTGAAGTCGCTCAGTCTGTCCGACTGTTAGCGACCCCATGGACTGCAGCCCACCAGGCTACTCTGTCCATTGGATTTTCCAGGCAAGAGTACTGGGGTGGGGTGCCATTTCCTTCTCCAATGTATTAAAGTGAAAAGTGAAAGTAAAGTCGCTTAGTCGTGCCCAACTCTTAGCGACCCCATGGACTGCAGCCTACCAGGCTCCTTTGTCCATGGGATTTTCCAGGCAAGAGTACTGGAGTGGGTTGCCATAAACATGGCCTAGAGAATATCATTACTATGTGTATATATTACCTCTAAAATTTTTTGAATTTTATATTCTACACTAACATTTTAAAGTACTTTCTTCCTTTTGCAAATATTTGAGAAAAACTGGTAATTTAAGAATTTGGTTGATTTAATCTTTAATCCTTGAGGACACAGCATAGCATCTGTATAGTGACTGAAATATTGAAACTTACTTTCTAATTGGTCAACTTGCTGTTAATCATTAAAGAATGATTTGGTGGCTCTGAATGAAGTTCTCTGATCATAGTTCTATCCAACAACTAGAAGACTAGACTGACCCAACTATCACAGTGCATTAGCCCAGAGCACCATCAATAAACAGTTCCAATATACCATCTGATTATGTTCATGAGAGTGCCCAGACTCTATTTTTATACAAAAATTCTAGTCTGAGAAAGATAAAAACTAAAAGAGATACATTTTCATAATTCAGTGTTATGGAGTGAACCTAAAACCTGATTTCATCTTCTATACAAATTATTATTGAATACTTACAGAGTGAACATGTGAACCATTACACAATAGTATGATAACAAAAGATAATTTAGCCTACCTAGAATCGTTTTCCCCTCCCCACATCCAGTTGGAAATTAGGGTAAGGAGATGATTAGTTTATTAAGCCAATCAATCTATTCCATTTCTTTGGCCATAATCACTGGTTCAAGACTAGGCATGGGACTAAAGCTGGTTCATTTACTGAAGAATAATCTGGTACACACACACACACACTTGCTACTGACATATAATCCCTTTATTAGCCTACAACTATGAGGAAAACCACAGGATATGCAGTCAACCCTTGGAAATCAGAACAAGGAAGAAAAAAATTTAGTTTCTGGAGATAGTACTGAACCACTGGATACACCAATCCCAAAGCCCTCCCTCTATCTCTGACTTCTCAAACTAAGCATGCCCTTTTATTCTTAAAGCTAGTCAGAGACTGAATGTGTGTCATATGCCAACAAAGGATTACTAAATTATACACTGGCCACTGTGAATTAACAGGTTATAATTTAAGATTAGATAGTTTACTACTAGATTAATAGTTTATCAGTGTCAAGGGAATGGTAAGCACAACAGATACATTTGACTTACACATTTATTTTTTTAAAATATCTAATTAATATAGAGACTGGCATATCCTATGTACTCAATAAATGTATGTGGAACTAGAAAATTCAGTTCTTGCTGTCACAAAGCTCAGTTTCCAAGGAAGGAAGAGCCTTGTCCAATTAACACAATATATGTAGTAAGTGGCATCAACAAACTATTCAGAAATAGAGAAAAGAGATTATTTAATTCCATTAAAAATACAAACTGATTCATGTCACTCCTCCAAGTTCAGCTCTTCAGCGGTTAAAGAAAAAATTCTGATTCCTTATGATGGCTTGTTAAACCCAAAGCCACTTTTTCAGACCTATTCCAGGCCCTGTTAGCTCCCTAAGTGGGATTTCTCAACAATGCTTTAAAAATATACCATGATCTTTATGTTGCTTAGTTGATCTAGATCTCCTTCTCCCTTGTTGCTATTCCTTCTTCAGATGTTACTTTATTTAACCCTTGCCAGAATCCCATAGGCAGTTATTTCGGGGAAGGCAATGGCACCCCACCCCATTACTCTTGCCTGGAAAATCCAATGGACAGAGTAGCCTGGTGGGCTGCAGTCCATGGGGTCGCTAACAGTTGGACAGACTGAGCGACTTCACTTTCACTTTTCTCTTTCATGCACTGGAGAAGGAAATGGCAACCCACTCCAGTATTCTTGCCTGGAGAATCCCAGGGATGGGGGGAGCCTGGTGGGATGCCGTCTATGGAGTCACACAGAGTCGGACACGACTGAAGTGACTTAGCAGCAACAGCACAGAGGGAAAGGAGAACTTAACTTTTATTCAACACTACTTGGCAAGTATTATTAAATGCCATATCTCACTTGAATCTCTTAATGGTTAAGACATGAAATTTGCAT